>JAQIUQ010001378.1:452500-567500 GCA_030378365.1 Hybognathus amarus
TGTGTATATATAGCCTTTCCTCTTACATTCGGAAATCCTGAAATAGTTATATAATGCAAGAGGTGAGAACGTCTTCGATGTGTTGAGTTGGTAAGGGAGCTTTGAGTTAAGACGTTAAGATATGTCGAGATAGTTCACACTACACAGAGCACAGATTCAATTTAGCACTTCCTCCGCGCCACCAGAAACCACGCGCAAGGCGTTTCAAACCACAGACTCCCAAACAGCGGCCGACACTTCCTCTCCAGCCTGCAGTCTATCTTATCTATCTTCTCATCTGTATCATCCTCGTCTGACTGGAACAAAGACAAGCGGCATCGCTGAAGTGGCACTGACAGCTTTGCAGGGGAAGAGTGAGGCTGCTCTGTGGGGAGAACTGGGAAAGTGTGCAGCCTGTGGCAGAAGGGAGACACCAGCGTATCTTTCATGCCGCCCTCAGCCTTTAGCTCCGGGCTCCCACTCAGAATCACACACGCTCATGTCACCCTAAAGGCAGCAGTCTCAAACACTTAAACTCAAACCCAGAGGTGTTTATGGAACTCTACTGTTCAGCCCAGTGTCTCCCTCATTCAATCCCAGCGACTGGCAGTCTGACTGCTGGTTCGGTTGGTAAGGTCTAATTATGTGTAGACACACTGATATGGTATAGCGCTCACACACACATAGCCACAAATAGACAAACACATGAGGTGCACATGTTCCTAGAGCTAGTGAGCTGTCGTGCTGCATGGTGCCTACATGGGCAGCTGCCTTCTAAGACAGAAACTAATTAGGAACACAATTCATATAATTGCAGTGCCACATGAATAGCACTCCTCATAACGATTTTCAATGGAGTTCGCCATTTGCATTAGAGTGGCTGGTTTCTTGAGGTTTTCCCAAAATTTAAATATAAAGTATCATTTTGTTTTTTAGTTATGCACAACTGGGAATATATATACTCACAGGCTACTTTATTAGGTACATCTTGCTAGTACTGGGTTTCTTCATGGCAACAATTCAACAAGATGCTGCAGATTGTCCATATATCCCATGTCTATATTGACTGGATAGCAATTGCTGCAGATTTGTCAGCTTCAAACACATTCAAAACAAAAATTATTCAGAAATCATTTTTGATATTTTTTTTTAAATATCAGTGGGTAAATAAAGTGGTGCAGGACACTATAGTTCATTATGTAAGTGAGAATAGCGAGGTGTCTGAATACATTTTGGTTTGACTGTACATGATGCAAATTTCCCGTTCCATCACATCCCAAAGGTGCTCTATTAGAGTTGCAATACTTAACGGGTTAGTTCACCCAAAAAGTGAAAATTAAGTCATTATTTACTCACCCTCATGCTGTACCAACCCCATAAAACCTTGAAGATACACAAATGAAGATATTTTTATTAAATTTGAGAGGTGGATCACTCCTCCATAGTCTTCCTAAGGGACTCACATTTGACGGCCCATAAAGTCATTAAATAAAATGTTTAAATATTCCATGTGCCTACAGCGGCTCAATTATAAGTTTATCAAGCGACGAGACTACTTTTTGTGCGAAAAACAACACATAAATAACGACTTTATTCGACTATTCCATTACTTCCTTATGGGCCTTGAGACGAGAGCTGAAGAGATTTCCAGAACGCATGCGCGAGAACTGAGATGAGGACGTTCTTCTTCGATTACTTCTTGTTTCCCGGCTGCTCACCGCTTAGGAGTATTACCGCCACCTACCGTATAAGATGATGATCCATATAAGGCGCTCCTGTTGTTTTTTGAGAAGATTAAAGGCTTTTAAGTGCGCCTTAAGGTGCGGAAAATACAGTAATTGAAAAGCGTATGTACAGGGCAGATCTTCCTCTTCTTGTAAACAGAAAGTTTTGCGCTTCCAGCTAGGGCTGTAGTCAAGACCACCTTTGTCGAGTCCAAGACAAGTCCAAGACCAGGACTAGTCGAGTCCAAGTCAAGACCAAGTCCAAAGAGGTTCGAGTCCAAGTCAAGACCGAGTCCAAAAAGGTTCGAGTCCGAGTCAAGAGCCGAGTCCAGGACAGGAAAAAAAAAGTCTTCAGGGCCTGAATTTTATTTTTGCCAAACAAAATTTTAAAAATGATGTTGCTTAAATGTTTGTGCTCATTGCATTTTTTACAATGGGGTAATGTTGTTAAGAATTTACACAACACAAGGCTTGATTTAAATAGTCAATTAAATTGAAAAAAGTAACACAAATAAATACAATAAAGATACAAATAAAGACAAATAAAGAGAAACGTTTTTGAATAGGTCTACACTAGTGTTCATAGACAGAAACTGAATAAAGTAATCAAATGGAAAATTACACTGGATAGTATTTTAGTCCTGAATAAATTAAACACATAGGCTAATCCTGATTCCTTTAACTTAAAGCTCTCTTTTCTTGTTTTGACGACAAAATTAATGAACGACACATATGGTTGCTGTCACTTTAAGAGCTAAGAGCATAGATTCTCTGTTCATACTGGCATGCGTTTTATGCTTATTAAAGACAAAACCGACTATGTTTAGACCATTATACTCACGAAGACCGAAATTGACACGATTTGAGTGTTAAAGCAATATAGCTAATCCGTGAAAAATAACTTTTGTTACTGGCCAGCTGTTCTTGAGGCGGATTTTCAATGAATGTGCGCATGGTCATCCCAGAGAGCGCGCAAGGACTGATAGTTTAAAATTACTTGAATGTTAAACTGGTAAGACTTAAAAAGACGTGCAAATGTTAAGCTTTATTCACGATACACTACTGGCTCGAATGCAAGTGAATATTCCGTCATGTCCCGACTCCTGAACGCGAATGTGTATTATTGCGGCAGCGCTTGATGCGCCTTCCACAACACATGAGAGAAGAGAAGACGCGGCACCGTTGAACACTCACGTGGTTTGTGAAAATGCGTCTGGCAGATAGTTATTAAAAGAATGATTTGATTTTATAATCTGTGTGGATTACGATTACGGGAATATCCCACATTATAAATGGGAGACCGGCGGGAATGATTAGAATTGTGCGCAACACCCAGTAACTATAGTAACAGCAATAGAAGACGCGCTCCGTTGTAGTGAGCACTTGGTCGGTTAATTTGGGCATTTTACTAGTTAACGTTACCCTGATAGGCTAGTAATAAATGAACACGCATACAAAAATGTTGGAACTTGCGTCGGAGCCAAACGCTATATTTGGCAAGACCAGTGGCCGAGACCGAGACAAGTCCGAGTCCAAATACCAGCGAGTCCGAGACAAGTCCGAGACCATAGAAAACCGGTCTCGAGTCCGGACTCGAAGTCTAAGACTCGAACTAAAGATTACTACAGCCCTGCTTCCAGCTATATCAGCACATCATCTTATACGGTAGGTGGCGGTAATACTCCTGAAGCAGTGAGCAGCCGGTAACAATAAGTAGTCAAAGAAGAACGTCTGTTGTTATTTATGGTTTTTTTTTCACACAAAAAGTAGTCTCGTCGCTTGACAAACTTATAATTGAGCTGCTGTAGGCACATGGAATATTTAAACATTTTCTTTAATGACTTTATGGGCCGTCAAGTGCTAGTCCTTTAGGAAGCCTATGGAGGAGTGATCCAGCTCTCAAATTTAATCATTTAATTTTCATTTTTGGGTGAACTAACCCTTTAAAAAATTCGGCTGCCAGGATCTTAACTGGATCCAGGATATGCAATCATATCACTCTGGTTTTGGAATACTTGCATTGGCTCCCAGTCAGGTTCTGAGTTGATTTCAAAATTATGATGCTCACATTTGAATCATTGCATGGCCTGGCACCACAAAATTTAACAGAACCGTTACAACTTTATACTCCTCACAATTGAACTTGTTGGTTGTTCCTCAAACCTGCGATCTACAATGTGTGTGATGGGGCTTTCTCTTTCTATGCTCATACCCTTTGGAATTCTCTGCCTCTTGAATTTAGGAAAATTCAGACTTATGAAATTTTTAAAGTTCAACTTGAGACATATTTGTGTTCATATTTGTTTGTTGATGTTTATTTTTTTATATATATTAACTGTATTTTTATATTGTGTACAGCACATTGAGAAGCTTGAAAAGTTTTGTTTTCTGTATTATTAACATTTTGTTAGCATTAGAGCATAAGCGCTAACAACACCAAGGTCATAGGTTCGATCCCAAGGGAATGCTTGAAGTGATATAGTTTATGTTTAAATTTAATTGTCACTTCAGAGGTCATTTACACGACACTGTTTTCAACTAAAAACAGAAAACTTTTATTTATTTTGGGCCATTTATTTAGCCAACACGACAACGCTGTTTTGGAGGCCTGAAAATTCAAACTTATACATAGCCCCATGTGAACAGGAATAGATTTGAAAACATTGCCGTCTGTACGGGAAAAGTGCAAAGGAAAAACATTTCCATTTTTAGTGCATTGGTGTAGTGTAAATTTACCCTAAATGTCAATTAGAATGTTTAACAGTATATTTAAGCAAAAACTTGCAAACTTGCTAAAAATAAAAAGTTAATAAAAGTAAAAGTTGAATAAAACTAGAGTGTGAATGCTTGAAGCATTCACACTAATAAAAGTAAAGAACTGAAGTAAAAAAACTAATAGAAATTACAAAACTATATAATTAAGTTACTAAAAGTAAAATGAAAATAAATAGTTATTTCAAATATTAATAATATTATAATAGTATACAAATTATGCTAAAGAAACACTGAGAAAACTTGAATTGTCTTTTGCTTGAACTTTCTGGGATTGTCTTCTCTTTGAAAGATACATCCAATTTGTCCAATATGTGGTATTTTAAGCAGCTCACTAGGTTGTGAATCCATATATTGGACCACATAAATACACACAGAAAACACATATGAATGTATATATATATATATATATATATATATACACACACACACACACACACACACACACACGAAACTAGAGCGCACACACACACACTCCCACTCACAGATAGACACCGCAGAAGAGTGGATTTCACTGCCATGGCAGCAGATGCTGCCGCACATGTGTCAATGTGCAGAGATGTCAGATATTAAAACCTTGTGACTCTCGGGGGGATCGGAGGGTATAATTTTATCACCGTTTCATTATGACTGTGAGATTGTAATTGTTGTGGTTTACCTGACACGAGTTTGGTGGCATATGGCGTGTATTTGTGTGTTCTCATGTTCACACAATCGCAGTTTTGAAGGGGGGTGGGTGGGGGGTGATGATGGCAGGCCTGTGGAGGAGGAGTGAGGGGGTGGGGGTGTTCGCTGGGAACAGGGTTCGGACGGATCACCGCGCCCGTGCCGGGGTTTGAGTCGGCAGCGGGGCAGATGGACCGCTGACACTGGCACAAGGAGAAAGTATAAAGTCGAGAATAGACAGGAGGAAAAAAAACAAGGGAGTCAAAAAATACATCATCATCATCCTCGCTGACACTCTGTTGGTCTTGACCTTAACAGGCTGGAGTGTTGTCAGACGCAGGCAGCAAGGCCTGATGAGAGAGTCAGGCATGTCTGTGGGCGCAGGGCTTCATTCGGCTGTAGGGCTGCGCTGCATCTAAACTGCTCGCCGCTAAACACGTCTCTGCTCATGCACAAATAACAATCCAACCACGGCTGAGCCATCTAATTAAATATTTTAGAGGAGTGTGATCACACTGTCTCCACATTTACTGAGTTTTCAATGAAGATTCGAGACTTTCTAAAGCTTTTAACCTGTAGCATCCCGGTTTTATGAGGTAAAATATTTTCTCCACACAGTAAAATTGTTTTGCCAACCAATCTAAAATTGTGCTGTTGTTTTCGAAAACCTTGATTTAGAGTTGCAAAACCTAGATTGCGCTTTGCCAAAGAGCACATTTTCAACCAGTTTGTACACTGCACAACACAGACATAGATTAAACAACATGTAAGTCTATGATGCTGTGATCTCATATGGCATACACAGGATTTCCCAATCTTGCATCTTATTGAGTCACCCAATAACAAGTGTTGTGTGTACTCGTTCCTCAGATGACACCAGGACGCTCAAATCCCACAGGAGACGGGTTGAGTTCTGATCTACACCAAACATCATCTGATCCCAATACAGACATTCCATTCCTTTGCTGGACATCATAATTTCACACATACACACAACATTGTAAATCACACAATGTCTGCAGACATTACTTTAAGCCCTCCCATATTATATCTGGGTCATATTTTACACTTTCCTCATTTGGAATATCATATAACGATTGTGCTTTTTATTTCTGTGCCCTACTTTGCATCTTAAGGAAGTCCTCTATGAGGAGAGAAACCATTAAAGGTGTATTATAAAAATATTATTGACCTTTAAGAAGCGACACTAGACCAGACTCGGACTGTGTTAAGACTCGATGCCTGTTCCTTAGATTATCAACATATGCCAGTCTTAATAAATGTTCTGTCACTTTATTAAAAAATTTAAGTACAACAGTATAATTTTTACGATCCCATAAAGGTGAAGGTAGCACATAGTAATTTTTTTTCATGCACGGTGAACTTTTGAAGCACTCTGCAATAGGTTACGTAATTAATTTCTGCTTAGAGTGAACTACTGACCATATATTTTAGCTTTTTACCTGCACTCTTTGTAGTACAACCTTTTATCAGACCTTTCTTTAGTCTTCTGAACACTATGCATAGAGATTTTCTTTAACTAAATAAAGTTAAAAAATGTTGTACATTTCATCTAACAGTTGGAGCAATTTTTTGAAGGGGACACAAAAAATAATACAGCCAAAATTGTACTGAGTAAGGATATGTGCACAGTGGCAAACAACACAACGCGATAGTTGTAAAATATGAGTTCGGTACTTCGGTTTATAAGTTTCACTACATGGCCATATTGTAATTATAAAATTATCTTTGCATCCACCACATAGTACTTTACGTTTCATCTGGGACAGAGGATGTCTCTTACATAGATGCCACTTAACATATTTAGCAAAACCCAACACAAATGTTAGATCTGCTCAATGTTAAAGAAGACTCAGCTAAATTTGATGTTTAAAGTGAATAAAATAGCTTTGACAGTCTATTTACTGGAATTTGTTCTCTCCCACAATATATGAGCACTTGTGAAAATAGGTGAGGTAAGGGTTGCCAGGTTTTAACAACAAAACCCAATTGCTACTCAAAACTCAGCCCAATAGCGTTTTTGGGTAAAATCCAAAATCGCATTCTGTTAATAATAAATATTGCGATTCTGGTCCGCTTTAACCTGCAGACTTGAAAAACGACCAGTGGCAACAAGTGTAAAAGTAGTCAAATTCACAGGAAAACAGCACACTTTGCAACTCTCTGAAAGCAGGTCAGTGGACCAAATACACAGCATTGTTTTTAATTATATTTTAGGGGGGGGACAACCCTTGGATGGGGTGGGTCCTGACCCCCTGATTTCTACTTTTAGAAAAATTGTTCCCAGAAGTTAGATATTGTCGGAGAAGCTAAAACACAAAAAGCTAAGAAACAGTATTTCTAAAGCTACAAGCTGTACAAGTTGTAGTCAAATTCTTTTTTTTTTATTTAAGAAGTAGTTTTCAACACAAGTTACTAATAAAATTAGAAAGCTACACTAATGCTATGTAGGATGGCAACATGTTTTTAAATATCACTACTGTCTAAAAAAATTATACTTGTGACACCTTTTACTGTGAAAAATTAAATGTATGTTAAGCATACTGTACATAATACCTAGAATAAATAAATTGATTGCTGGCGGTAGATCCTTTTCCTATTTAGCACCAAAACTTTGGAACAGTCTTCCTAACATTGTAAGCAAACACACTCTGTCAGTTCAAATCTAGACTAAAAACACATCTCTTTGACCTAGCATACACATAACACATTATAGACTTCTATAATTCAATGTTAGGCTGCATAGATTAGGTCAGCTGGAACCGAGAACACTTCCCATGAATCCTGATGTACTTGTTACATCATAAGAAGGATGGCGTCTACAGCTACTATTAGTATCTCTGTTTATCCTGAGGTTTACCGCAGTCTGCTGGATCCAGGCCGTATCCAGATCTGATGAAGGACCTGTGCCTGGACACGACGACAACGCAGTCCTGAAGTGTAAACTGGTCTCTCCCTGTGAAGGCCTCCTTCCCTTTACCTCTGTAAAGATAAAACGTTGTCAGGATAATTCTGATTCACAAGGCTATGTGGAAGCAATAAATAATTCTTTATTATACATTTTTAAGGCCAAACAAGTAGTTTGTTGAGGGTTGGTTTGTAAAGAAGGACTATATGCATGCGCACATATATTCAAAAGGGCATACCTATGAGACTATACATGCATGTCCACGTCTGCGTTTTTGTGGGTTTGCGCCGTTTTTTCACAATTTTTCAAAGCTTATGTAACTGAGCGTTACTTAAGGCATCAATTAGAATATCACAATGACCTATTTTAGAGATATTTAAGTTATTAGAAAACAGAATTAGGTTCGGCTCTTGAAATGAATTGGCTATGACCCCTTTATAAATAGCAACACAGTATCAAAACATTTATTTTAACATTCCACATGGATTGTGAAACACACATAAGAAACAATAATAACAAATTCCCCCAAAATAGTCAGTCAGTTAAAAGAAAAGAAAAAAAAAATCAGTCCAGTCAATTAGTTCAATGTTCAACTCAGTTAAGTTTCAATTCAGTTCCAATGATGTTTGTCGAACAAAAGGCCTTGTTTCAAATCACTACCGGCAGTGTGTGATAATGTTGGAGATCTCTTTAAATCTTCTGTATGACGTATCCGAAAATGTACAGTCCATCCGCTTGGTGAGTTGATGGCCACTGGTTACAGTCACACTCCAGAATCACTGAATCGCCGAATCACAGGATCGCCGTAGAATCTCTCTCTCAACAGTGGCAAAATATGCACTCACACAAAAAAACCAGTCTGCATACAGCAAATGCAAAATATCGAATTAGTAGCTGTATATGGCTTCATCACTAACATTCAAAATCAATATAACTCAAATCACTCAGTTTAAACATGAACACAATGCACTTTGTAACATGTCACCTCAAATATGACTTAGAACACATTCAGTAAGAATATGTGTGAAGAATAGTGCAAAATGCTTATTTTACAGGTTTAAACAGATGGAAGGCAAAAGGTGTTACAAACATCCCTTATACTAGGTATGTGGACATTTCAATAAATAGCGGCCGCCATTGTGTTCCAAATCTCGGTGCCGAATTTTCCCAACTCATTTTGAGCGGGTCTCCTGAAATGCGTTTTCATGACTCGCTGTGGGAATTCCTTGATTATTTTTTAGCCAATCACATCATTAGGGGTTTCGACTGCACATTTGTTTTAATTTGTTCTGTAGTCAGGCTGCATTTTCCTCCTGAAAGGCGATTTCAAACAATACGGAAGAATTCAACAGTCACGAAATTATTTTTACCCACTTTGGACACTTTCCAGAGGAAGGTAGACATGAAGAACATATGTTTGTGGTGTGCTGTACAAAATTTCGTGGCCATTTAAACTCCCTCACTTTTTTTATGACTACCGACACTGAACGTTACCTGTAGAAAAGCTGTCAAAATGCAGCGCGTCGTGTAGGCTACACTCAACTTTTGTGTGGTCTCCTCCACTTTCTTTCCTCCACCAGCGTTAGTATTGTTAACTCTATATTCTTACACAACTGGAAATAGCATGAATCAACCAAAATCCATCTTTTAAATTAAGGATATATAATTTTCCTTGGATCGTTGTTTTCCATTCAATTATTTGTATTTTCAACAACTGCTCGTCAGAAAAAATACTATAAAAGATAGGCCAAATCAGTCTTTATGTGTGTTAAAATCAAGTAAAAATCCAAATAACTATATGAATTCTATATAAATTCTATTGTTTTCACCTAAGAAATGAGACAAAAATAGGTGCTGATCACTGAACTATAAAATGTTGTAACTTTCTTCATACTTGACATATTTACTTTTTTCTTTTTATTTTGTAAATGGGGTACCCAGGTCTTTCCACATATGCTACCCATTTGTCTATTTGTTGAGTTTTAATTTTTTGTCCACATACCTACTTATATTGGCTAAAAACATTAGCCCTTTATGGTAACCCCTTAGCTAGATAAACATACATGAATTCACGTTACGCCATTTCACAATAACACACATATACAACAAAATGGCGTTTCAAATAGCAACAGATAGAATAGTGAAGATAAACATATCAATCTTCGACTGGTTTTGTTTCATTGTCAAAAGACATAACAGGAATAACAAAGTAACAAAGTGCACATAATATATTACAGTTCCATATTTTTAAACCAACTTAAAGTGAATGCTAGCAGAAAGTCTCACTTCTGTTGTACTCACCGAAGATTCTTAAAACAAGGAAAACAAAAGTGCAAACGGCAGTTTACAATAACTAAGACTTCCTTCAGCTTTTACAACATTGAAAATTATTTATCCTGTTTGTTAAGTGGTCTGCTTTACTATATTTATTTTCCCTCCGTCTTTACCTCACGATGCACTTGACGAGACGGTAGGAAAAAGATCGCAAATCTTCTTTAGCTGTGCAACAAAGTGACTCAGACAATAAAACATGAAGCAGCGCCATCTAGGGGAATGGAGAATCACAGCAATTACTTCAGCCCTGTACAGTTTATGTGGTCTACACTTACACACTGGAATCTCAGGGTTTGCGTTCTCGAGCCACCAGGCACTGTTTTTGTGCCGGATGAGCGGGCCGAAGCGCATTGACTGTTTTCTGTTAGAATGGTGTCGTTTTAGCGGGGCCCTAAGTTAATAACTAATGTTGCAGCGAAAGTGAATCAATCAATCAAAACTAACTTTAGTTGGACAATAACTTTATTCTAGAGCTGTTGTAAAGCCAAAACAATTTCTCTTACTGTAACTTCTTATTATTACCGCAAAGCTGCTTTGAAACCGTCTATATTGTTAAACTTGCTATATAAATGAAGGTGACTTGACTTACTCAGTAAAAGCTGATAGATTGATTGATTGATTGATGCTGAATTGCATAGAGTCTATTTTGTTTTCCCTCTATGCCAACAATTTATTTGATTTGCAAATATCATATGTGTGAACTGATTGCTACGAATATTATAATGTCTGACCACGGCATTTAAAGCTGCTTATTATTAAGACATTAAATCAAATAACTTTAGGTCTAAAACATGCTCTTAAAACTTGTAATCTCATGAAAAGATTCTTAAACAATGGCTGTGTCTGAAAAGTTAGGCAGCTTATGTATTGCCTCACTGTCTTATCAGGCAATGACTTTATAGGCAGCGTTTGCACACAAAGGTACCTCATGAAACTGATTTCGGAAAGACTTCTGAAGCTGCATAATGGTTTAATGATCTACAGCAAAATAGAGCGAGCTTTGGCTAAGCACTAGGCAAATATTTCACTAAGCAAATATTTTATTACTACAATTGTAATTCCTCGCTAGAAATGACATCAGAAGTGGTCAAAAACATACATTTACACACAATCTGACAGACCACAACTTTCAGCTGTCATCTTTATTTTATAGCTCAACTGTCACATGTAGTGACGGTTACACTGTAGTGAGGGATACATCTACGCTGCCTTCAAAGATTCGATCAGATGAGGGTATTTCAGGAAACAGGAAGTAAAGCATTATATTCGGACATGCTTTAATGCCTTCCAACCTTAGAATGCATCCTCTGAGGGCAGCATTTTTAAGCTTTTGGACACAGCCATTGATTGGTGCAAGCACAAATGTACATTTAGTTGAACTTTAAACAAATTCTGAAATTCTTTGTTTCTTTATTTCAAATGATTAGACATGCTTAAAAAAACATTTCATTTAACCATTAAAACAAAATTCAGAAAGAAAGATTTCAAAGGGCCCAACAGTCTTTTGGTAAGAGGGCTATGGGAGGAGTGTTCCAGTACATACTGTAAATCAATTTGGACAACTAGCATCTGCTAAATGACGGATAACCATATCCATTGGCTTCCTCAGTCCCTGCCCAGCTTCATATAGTTCTATGTAACAATGTTTCAGATCCTCCCTCTTTCCATCATCCCTTTTCCCCGCTCACAATATGCTAAACACGGCCTTAAACAAACACATTTACCGTTCATGCTCCCCATGTAGTTCAGCTGAGCATCTGTATCTAATCATTTGTCCACACGAAGCCTAAATGAGAGAGAAACAGTGGGGCGATCAAAGGCAGTGCACCACACGATAGTGTGAGATCAGGTTGATTTTTCTTTACCAATAGGAAACGGGTATCCCAGGGCGCGGCTGCTTTTATGTCCTGCCTTTATAGTGCAAAAAAGACAGTGAATAAGAGAGAGAGAGGTAAGTGTGGTATGAGTTAGATCCTGTTCTCCATGGCAACGTGTGGAGAGAGATAGTAAGTGGACGCAAGAGAGGGTGTAATGAGAGGTCATCCACAGGCCAGAGACAGGCCACGGGGACAAGAGGATGAGGATTCCCCTCCCAAACATGTCTCCCAGTCCCAGTCCCAGTCCTCCCTACTTATTTCATACACTTTTTCTCCATCTCTTTGATCCCACTTCTAACAGTTGGTGGGTATATCTAGCTCTGACATTCCTGGTCTTTTCTGCTTCTGTGTTAAACATTAGTAAATTCTCTCTTTTTTGCTCATTAAAAAATGACAAGGGAGAAACTGACTCAGTGAGTCAAGTGGATTTGTTAGTTGACAAAATCACTAGATAAAGAAAGTTGTTTAGAAGCGTTTCAGTTCATTGGGTCCATAGCTGCTTCTTCTTTTAACAATTTAGTAAATAAACTACATGATTTGACTTACACTACCATTTAAAAGTTTGGGATCAGTTCTTATAATATTAAGGGATTTATTTCTGTGATCATTACCAGTCTTCAGTTACGTGATCCTTCAGAAATAATTCTAATATGCAGAATTAATGCTTAAGAACCATTATTTTTATTATTATTAACATTCTAGAAAACGTCCTCGAGGTTACGACTGTAACCCTTGTTCCCTGAGAAGGGAACGAGAACTGCGCCGAATGACACTTTGGGGGAAACGCCCCTCAGAGTAGCGCCTCTGAAGTATGAATGAAACTAAGCCAATCTCTGATTGGTGTTGCATCATGACGGAAGCTGTAAAGGACGGCGGCACACATGAGATGTCAGCTTCTGTGGGGAAGGCGTGGCAAAGGGATGCAGTTCTCGTTCCCTTCTCAGGGGACAAGGGTTACAGTCATAACCCAAGGACGTTCCCTTTCGAGGGAATTCAAACTGCGTCGAATGACACTTTGGGGGAACGAGTGCCCACTGCGCCACAACGCGCCCTGCCTGCGCTAGTGTGAAGCTGCACACAGGCACACTTAGGACGAGAGGACAAGAGAGCCTGGTGTTGACGGAATGTCCAGACTATAAAACCTAATTAAGGTATGAGGGGTGGCCCATCCTGCTGCATCGCAGACCTCCTGGATGGGGGCCCCGCAAGAAGGGCTCTAGAGGATGCCATGCCTCTGGTGGAAAAAGCGACTTTCAGCGACAGGTTTTTGGCCTCAGCCGACCCCAGGGTTTCAAAGGGGGCCTCAACCAGCCCTTCGAGAACCACTGCCAGGTCCCATGTGGGAACCCTGGTACGAGCAGCAGGTCTCATCAAGCCCCACGGAGGAAACGTACGACCAAATGGTGTCTCCCCAGATGGCCATCCCCCAGAGGAGCGTGGAAAGCCACAATGGCAGCCACGTACACCTTGAGTGTGGACGGGGTAAGACCAGTGGAAAAGCGGTCTTGGAGGAACTCAGCACTGAAGCCACTGGGCAGTTAACTGCATCCACCTCATGCTCTCTACATCAAATGGTGAAGACATTCCACTTTAAGCTGTACAATTTCCTTGTGGAGGAAGCTCTAGAGTGGAGTATGGTCTCCACTACTCCAGCTGATAGGCTGGCCTCTGGTACTGTGCCCCCTCAGGGGCCAGACCCACAGTTTCCATAACTCGGGCCGAGGGAGGAATATTGAGCCCTCCGTCTGTGTCAGCAGGTCCCTCCTGAGGGAATCTCCCACAGAGGGCCGTCCAGGAGCAATATAATGTCTGAGAACCATAATTGGGCCGGTCACAACAGAGCTACCAGCAGTAGACTGATCCCGTCACGACGGACCCTCTCTGAGAACTCCCGGGAGCAGAGAGATCAGGGAAAATGCATCCACAACACATTACTGCTGGTAACACAAAAAGCGGGGCTGGATGGGTGAGGGAGAACCACAGTGGACAATGGGTTGTCTCTTAAGACGCAAATAGGTCCACTTACACTGGGCCGAACCTCTGAGATTTTGACTCCACCACCTCAGTGTTAAGTCTCCATACCCAGGGCCTCAGCCCCTGTCTTGACAGGATGTCTGCTCCCAGATTTTGACTCCCTGAGATGTTTGTTGCTCTTAGAGACAACCATTTTCCCTGGGACCACAGGAGGATCTGATGCGCCAGTCTGCATAGAGGGCGAGACCTCAGGCCCATCTCCAGGCAGTTTATGTGCCAGGAGGAATGATGGTCCTGCCATAGGCCTGTCATAAAGTGGCCATCTGTGGCCGCGCCCCAGCCCGTGAGGGAGGCATCTGTCGAAACTGTTTTCTGGTGACATGACGCTCCAAACACTGGACCTTGGGACAGAAACCAAGCATTCTTCCACAAAGGTAGGGAACGAAGGCATCTGAGCATAACCTTGATCATGCAGAACAGGTTTCCCCTTGGGGAGAATCCCTTGGTTTTCAACCACCACTGAAGAGCCCTGTATAATGTTGGACGCTGCTGCCACGAGCCCCAACACTCTCTGAAAATGTTTTACAGTGATGGCTTGGCCTAGCCTTTATTCCGGACACTGTGGCCAGAATGCACTCGACTCATGCGGGAGACAGTCGTGCCCGCATCGTGACCCGAGTCCCACACCACTCCCAGGAACGTAGTTCTCTGGGCTGGTGTCAACACACTCTTCTTCGTGTTGAGTCTCAACCCCAGGCTTTGGATGTAAACTTGGATTGTGACTGAGCCAAAATCAGCTAGTCGTCTATATAGTTGAGCACCCTGATGCCTGGAGCCTCAGAGGTGCTAGAGCTGCATCCATACATTTGGTAAATGTGCGAGGGGAGAGAGCTAGACCGAATGGTAGAACCTCGATATTGGTATGCTTCTCCAACGAAAGCGAACCTCAGGAACTTCATGTGAGATGGAAGGATGGACTTATGGATTGTGACAAACCAATCCTTGGATTGAATTTGACTCACAATGATGGGGAAAAAGTTTACTTCCTGTTCCAATACCCGACCCTATATTTGGCTTTCATCCCTCGAGAACAAAGTCAACAGGTGTGAGGCTGAAACAACCGAGAGCGTATGGTTTATTTTGTAGACCTACGCGTCGAGATATTTCTCAATGAATACAGCCAGCGCCCTCAGGAACTGACTGTGCATGCCTCGCACCCACACAGAATCTTTATTGCAGAGTAGACCGAATCTACGCGCTGTTTTCCCCAAAGTGTCATTCGACGCAGTTTGAGTTCCCTCAAAAGAGAACTGTTGCTTTTCATATTTTCGTGGAAAACATTTTTTTCAGTATTCTTTGATGAAAATAAAATAAAAATAACAGTATTTATTTGAAATATGAATCTTTTTTTTAAAATTACAATTAGCTTTACTGTCACTTTTAATTGATTAAAAGAGTCCTTGGTGAATAAAAGCATTAATTGCATTCACCAAAAACATCCAATAATTGTAGTTCAGTTGTAGTCCTGATTTGCAGTTCAGTAAGGCTGTGAATTAAGGTAAGGTTTTGAACGATTCACTGACTGGGTTTAGAATCTTTTTGACTTACTCCTTAAAATTATCCAGCATCATTTGTCCGTCCGTGAATCAGACATCATGACTCACGAGTTTGTTGTTCGGTGTGAAAGAAACAATGGCTCACACTCTAACGAGATGATATCTGATGAAACTGTTTATATGGGCGTGCACAGAGTTGTCTCAGCTAACTAGACTTTATATTATTGCCACATATTTTTTGTAGCATTTGTCACAGCTCTGGATTTTACATCAAAATGCAACTTCTCCTTCAATCTCTCTTGCTGTAACAGTTCATCACAGCTGAAAATAGAGTCAATCTGTCACAAGCTAAAAGAGAGCCCCACATTGGCACTAGCGGAGGACTTCAAAGGCAGGCCACTCAGGTAAGAACCCCAGAAAGAGTCTACATTAATCTAGGATGCTTCTCTTACCTGAGCATCTTGAAAGAGATTACATTAACTCCAGGTGCAGGTTCCCTTCAGTTTGCATAAAGTTTTGTTACTGTTACTTTAAACAAACTATTAACAATTATTTGGTGATAACTATCAAAATAATTACTGTAATAATTGTTATTTAGTCAAAATAATGATGAGATGAAGAATGTCGAAAAAAGACACTGGAATTCTTTGTTCAGATTGATCAACCAGACACTTCTGAGGTCAAGTAACCAATTCGCATGTCTCTCGTTTTAACTCTGTTCTCTATGAAAGCTTATTTCTGCCACAGAATAAAAAATAACAAAGGTAATTACAACTTTTTATTCCACAATTCCTGACTTTTTATCTCAGAATTATATAATTGATATAAAGTCAAAATTGCGAGTTGTAATGTCCAGAATTGTGAGATATAAACTCACAATTGCAGGTCATAAAGTCAGAAATGCGTGAATAAAGTGAGAATAGCGTGATATAAAGTCACAAAAGTCATGCAATTCTGACTTTATACCTCCCAATTGTGTGTTATAAAGTCAGATTTACAAGATGTAAACATGAAATTCTTTTTATTTATATCTCACAATTCTGATTCATGACACGCAATTGGGAGATATAAACTAAAGTCAGAATTGCATGATTTAAAGTTGCAATTGTGTGTTAAAAAGTCAGAATTGTGAGAAATTAACTTGCCATTATGAGGAAAAAAGTCCTTAGAATTGGACTTTATGACTTTATGACAATTCTGAGAAAAAGTGTCAGTATTGCGAGCTATAGAGTGTTATTGCTTCCATAGTTCCCTTTCAGTCATTCATAATGAGTTACGTCAGTAACTGACTGAAATCGGGGTGTCGCTAGAGAGCCCTGTCACTTTTGAGTATAAGAAAACAAACCAATGGTGGGTAAAAAAAGGAGCCACAAGTGCAATCTTGCATTATGTTTTTGCTTCGGAGCCGGAGTGTGAACGTGCTTCTCCTTCGCCTTCTTCAAAGCAATGAGCACTCTTCAGTTAGTGTTGGTGTGACGGCTCGTTTCAGCGGATTCATGATCCTGCTGGTCTGTGCAGTGGCTTGCACACGGCTTGTGTTTCTCCCTGTATGCTTCAGCACTACTAAAATAGCTTTTTCTTTCTAAAAGAGCTGCACGGGCACGTCTTTTTAAAGATGTCGCCCGTGTGTTTCTGGATGTGGGCGCATGGTCCACCTGACTGACGGTCAATAGTGCTACCTAGCGTGTTAGGACTTTAATCACAGTCAGGCAGCGCTCGTGGATGAGTCATGTTCTCATTGTGGGAACATGGCCATCGTGGTGTTATGATCAAGATTCAATGACCTTCGTGGAAGTAGAGTCCCCTCTGCCACACCGCAATCTATCTCCTCCCCGAGGGGGATACTTTGGCTGGTGGCAAGGGTGATCTGAGGGTTACGGTGTGGAACAATCCGACGAGTCTTCTTCGGGACACACCCTTCTTCGGGTTTGCAAACACAGGGACCTGGTGCTCTGGCACCTCGCCTGTCTGGGCCTTTGGGTCAACTGGGAAAAGAGCAAACTGTCCCCCATGCAGAGGATCTCTTTTCCCTGTATGGAAATCAACTCATCGCCATGTACTACGAGCAAGCATGCACAGTCAATGCTGAATTGCCTGAGTCAATTCGATGGGCAAGAATGCCGTTCCACTGAAACTGTTTCAGAGGCTTCTTTTTTATACCCATGCAGTGGGGCGGAGTTCGCGATGCAAATTCTGCAGACCCATGGTATTTCCATACCATTGGCTCGATTTCCACTACTCTAGCAAGACCCCCATTTCATCAGTCACTGACGTAATGTCTCTGTTCCCTCCTTCAAGGTACGAGGGTTACATACGTTCTCTCTTTATTGTCATGTAATGCAAATATTATAACTCAAATCAATAATTCATGTACATTATTTTGTTTTGGCAAGTATCCATTATTGAGGCAAATGTACAATCTACCTGGATACATTTTTGAATATTAAATAAAACGGTTGGTGCACTACCACTGAGCTGTGGTTCAAATTCTGCCCATGATTCCCTTTCTCACCATCATTTTCTACCCTCTCTATACTAAAATATGGCCCCTCCAAAAATAATGGATACAACAAGAAACTACTTATATTAGAGAGTACTGTAATGACAAATAGTGCTGTAGAAGATTAAGATAAAATAAACTGAAGATAGAGGGAGAGTGAGAGGAGAAGGAGGAGGAGAAACACATCAGAAGTGATATTTTGGCATATAATTGTTATTCATGAAAATATTTTAACATGTTGTAAGTACTTGCTAAATATGGTTCCTCAGGTTCCACTGACAGATAGCTTTATCAGTTTCACTGTTGTCACCCCAATGTGTGATCTCTGCTGAGGCTCAGAGCCGAACTGAATAACTGCTAACAGGATCTCTCAGCCTTTAAACTGGTAGGAGGGAGGCAGATCTTGTTGGACAAACAGCGCTGAGAGAACAAATGTCGGCAGTATCTAAACGAAGAAGTTAATGAACACAAGAGGGGATTTAACAAACACGTTAACGAATGAGGAGAGAGACGGAAGGTGTAATCAGTAAAATGTGACTCGCATTCTCTTTTGTGTGTAAAAATGCGAAACCGTTTTAATCTGCTTCCTGTGATAATTGGTTCCTGATGCGCCATTTATCTTTATCTCCAATTCTCCCTCTTTTTCTCCTTCTCTCTGTCTTGCTGACATGGTTAAGTCTCCATCCCCTAGGTATTTTAATTAGTGTAAAGAGATCCAATTTGACAAATCTCAAGATGTGATGAAAACAAAAAGTGTTTAGTCTTGATAGCTTGTTACATACCTGACAATTTCCTTTGTCGTCGAGTGGTGGTGTTCTAAAAATGACACTTTCTGTTGTGTTCGATGTGCAGTGCTTGTGTTTCCTAGAAATAAGAGAGAGCTGCAGTTTTATATTCAATCATAGCAATATTTGATATACACGCAAATGTATCAATCTGTGTACCATTTTAGGTACGCATATCACAAATATTTATTCAAATTTAGAATTAAAATATCAACATTAAAAACAAACACAAACAAAGTTCCTGCTATCATGATGACACTTTCTGACATACTGCCAAACTTTTATACATTTTGAAGCCTAAATGCAGCTGCCAGAAGTAAAAAGCTAAAGGCAGGCTATAAATGAACTAAACAATGGTCCCACGACTTCAACATCACTACTATGCTTCTGACAACTCTTTCAGTTTTTTCTCAGAAAGTTTGAGTTAGAATAGTTTAGTTTGGGTTAAAATAAGAGCACAATTATAAGTATAATGAGGCTGTAAAAGTGGACTGAGTTTCTGATCAGCTAGCCTAGAAATCTAGATGCACCCTAGCGGCAGCAAAAACTATTTTGCAGCAAAGTGTGATCTAGCAACTCTCCGTTGGCTTTCGAAGTGGAAAAACCAAACTCTGGAGTTGGTGGGCGGGCTTAACACAATGACGGCAGAGTTGTGACGGTTCTGCGCCGTGATTTCCATAGGTGATTTCCCTGCTACTTAAAAACAAACAAGTCGCAGCTGGCGAACAGCGGTCTTTCGATTCGACTTTGGCCGCGACTCGGATGGCTTGGAGTTAAGAGAATGTCACTTAAGTCATTCTTAAAAAAGGAAGATGTGTTCAGAGTTTTGACGACCGGATACGGCAAAAGTTTAATATATCTGCTGGAGGGAAAACATGGGGAAAACGCATGGGACTCACTCAACCACAGCCATTCATTGCTCTGGTTGGTTAGCGCTATCCTATGGTGTGCAGAGGGATATTGAAAGACAACCTTTTATCCCGCCCCCGGATTGGGGTATTGGATTGCGGTATGCCAATTGTGAGTTCCCAGACTTAACATCTTGATAGGTCTGGCTTGCTAGGCTACTGTTCAGCATGATAACGTTTAATGTCCCAGATAGCCCCTGTAGTCCCATTTAGCAACTTGTTAGCAACCACCTTTTTCAAGACACATAACAGCTTCAAAATATCACAAATGGGGAAATCCTGATGTATTTTATGTCGTAGAATAAAGTGTGAAAGTATCAAGAGAGTATCTTTGGGAGGTGATGCTTAAAACGTAAATGCGGTGGTGGGGGTTTAGATGTTCCAGTCTTATAATAATAATAATAATAATGAACAAACAAGCGAAGATGACAAACAAGTATATTCAAGCCAAAGACAGCATATCTTAGTTCTGTGAAGCACAACAAAACCAACATTAGTCAAGTTTAAAAAAAAAAATAAAGCAACCTCAGCATCCGTTTTCAGGCCTTCCCGCACCTTAGGGTCTCTCTCCAAGGCTGGAAAGCAGCTCCGATATTAAGGCGGGTTCTACGTCTTGCCCTCTTAACCCTTCTATTTAAAGTTATATTCCTCTGGCCTTTTCCTCTTTTGTATTTTCTATACCATCTATCTCTTTCTATATTCATTCGGCTAATGCCTGTCTTGAGTGAGCTCTCTCTCCTCCCCCATGGCCATGAGTGTACACGCCCCTTAATGCTGATTGGCTACAAGGGATGGTGCTCAGTTCGATCCACTTTTCAACAGCATTTTTCTAAAATCATTTACTGCATGTTTAATCTGTCAATTATAAAGTAATTTATTTATTTTTAATTAGTAATTAGTAATTTATTCAATTTAATTGATCATGTATTCCTACATTTAGGGGACACACATTGTCATCTATAGCAGTGGATCTCAACCTATTTGACTTCAAGGCCCCTCATTGTCTCAAAAAAATCTTTAAAACTTTTTTTTCTTTGGAATAACATGCACTGTGACAATAAAAATACAATAGAAATGTGTATTAGAAAAGTAAATAGGGTACATTTTAATTGACTTAAATTTAATTTTAACACTTCAATTTTAGACACATGCTCAAATAAAGACTTCGGCAATCTGAGAGCCAGGGAAAGTGGAGACGTCTCTTAGCCTGCAGTGTCTCTTTTTGACGTGTCGCCAACAAACTGTCCCTGACAGCCTCCAGCCCCACTGGCCATTGTTCCCCCTGATTAATTGAGATGCGCAAACATTGACAGAACTCATTTACTGTTTTGGAGAAGTGTGTTCCCGTTCGCATTACACAAATTGTTACAACAATACAAACACACTTGCGAATGCACACTCACACACGCAGAAACACAGGCTGCACCGTTCATGCTTGATGCACTGATTGCTTTTTAAACAGAGAACCTGTTTGCGGCATTTATGTGGATGCTGAAACACGATTTGAGATTGATTAGATTTAAAGAGTGTCTGGCTTTGAAAAGAGCTTCCTATGCTTTTTAGACTGACAAGTTGTGCTTCGTGCAGGGCGCCCTGAAGAACAACAGTGCAGCTAAAGCAGAATTTAGATTATTACCACCTTAAACCTCAGAAAAACGGGATACTTAAAGGATTATATCATATACCAAAATGAAAATTCTGTCACAATTTTCTCATCCACATGTTGTTTCAAACCCATATTACTTTTTTCCCCTCAGTGGAACACAATAGAAAGAATCTTGAGCAACTTACTGGTTGTTCTATTTCTTTCATTCACAATGAGTGGGCTGGACTGGAGATTTCAAGTTTCAAAAAGGACACAAGAATACCATAAAAATAACATACAAATAGTACATTGCATTAATATATATTCCAAATCATCTGAAGCCATATGACACTTTTGTACAATAAAAAACAAAAACAAATCAAAACCAGTTAGTCATAATAGTCTTTCACTCCAGTGAGCTATCAACTGCCGTGTCTAGATCAGTTGAGTCATTGAGCTGAATTAAAGAACCAGACAGTGTTGGGGAGTAGTTAACTACAAGTAGCGTAGCTACTAACTTAACTACATTTTTCAGTAGCTTGGCAGTAGCTCAGTTGCTTTTTAAACAGTGTAGCTTTTCCAGTAGCTAACTACTTTTTGCAGCAAGTAGCGGTGTAGCGTGAGCAAAAGCTACATTGCTACATTGTCGAGCCTGTGCGAATCAGCGCGATGCAAGGATATTCTTCTTCTTGTTAGATTACAAACTAATTTTTTACCATTACCGCCACCTGTTGTTTAATCACGCATCTTGCGGCTAACGGTTCACTGTACAGAAGTGGGCTGACACACATATTATGATTATATAGCAAGACGTGGTGGCAGATTTGGAGGATCGAGTCTACAACTAACGTTAATTACCCATGGCCTTATTTGTCCAAGTTCAATCAGTTTTTTGAGAAAACGTTCTACATGCAATTTACGTTGGAATGTATGTTTCGTTGCAATGTTGTAGGCTATTTGTTGCACTTTTGACAAACAGTCAGAGATATTTTAGTGTTGTGTGTAATAAAACAATACTCTTTGACATTGTAATTGCATTGCCTTGTTTGAAACACTAAATATTTTACTTAAAACATTCCTCGGACACTTATTCAGTTATTTATAATATACGTTGTTCAAAAAGCAAAAGTAGTTTCAATGTAGCTAGCTACTTTTTGATAGTAAATTGTAGTGTAGCTAACTACTTTTCTAAACGGGTAGCTTGACTGTAGTTTAACTACTTTAACTTACGAGTAGCTTGTAGCTTGTCAAACTACAGTTTCAGAGTAGCTTCCCCAACACTGGAACCAGATCAGAGTAATTTGTGAAGAATTATATAATGAATTAGCTGATTCTTCGAAAAGATCCAACTAATTCATTGGACATTGCCACTTTGTTCAGGAACTCTCATGAATGTGCCATGGGAAACAAGGGTGGCTATAGACATTTTTAGTAGATAATGATTTAAATGACTGTGTCTTTTCATAGCACAAAGTTAATATATGGCTTCAGAAGATTTGAAGTATGGCTCACACTTGATGTTAATCTCTTTTATGATCTTTTCATTGTTCTCATTCACTTTCATAACATGGGAAAAAGTGGACAGGATATTCTTCAAAAATGTATTGTTTGTGCTAAAAGAAAGAAAGAGAAATTCATACAGATTTAGAAATGAGGTGAGTAAATAATAAAAGTTTTTATTTTTGTACGTTCCCTTTGACTAGAGAATTCCAAATCATAAATATGTAGGAATTTGGAAACTTTGAATGACATTAATATATTTGATTCCAACTCCCAAGAAGAATACAACACACTAATATTGTATCAGAAACACAGTCACTTATTAATTATCATTATCCACAACAATCCATCTCTCCTTTTGGTCCTCTCTCTAACCTCTTTCTCACCCCTCATTTCTGTGTTATGGCTGAAACCCCTTTAGCACATTTCTTCAAAGAAACAAAAACCTCCATGCCATTCTTTTCCATTCTACCCCTCCTCTCTCTCTCTCTCTCTCTCTCTCTCTCTCTTTTACCCCCCATCTCTGATTCGGCTGCTGTCATACTCTTCTCATTAATTCCAACCTGTCATCCGGTCGCCTGGCTGTATCTCCCTGCCAGGTGACAGCTTTCCAATGACTGACAAAGGCTCTTTAGGTGATACAGAAGATCTTTCGCAGAGTGAGTTTTGTAAAGTGCCCCTCAAATGTCACTTTTTTTCCCCTCAGAGCTTGAAGCTGAGGTGAGGGCCCTCACTCGTGTGTTCAGCAGGCCAGAACAGTAAACAGAACTGAGGCCTTTTACACCAGACTGAGGGACGGAGCTCAATCAAAGCTCCTCTCTGCTCTCATGGGCCACATCTCATCCAGGAAAGGTCCACTGAAAGTGCTTCTTTTGATTTAAATTACAGCAATACACTGTCAATTCAACAGTTACTTGCAATTAATCTGGACATGCAGCATTCCAAGTGCGCTGATATATATTTTATAACATTTGGATCTGAATCCAAAACATCAGATATGAATAAAGTTTGTACACGTTTTGTACCAGTGTGAATCAGTGTTTTTCAATGAACGGGTTGAATGAATGATATAAATGGCTCACTCAAAAGTCACTTGTTTTGTTCCTAAATGAATCTGTTGAGTGAATGATTCAAATGATTCCCTCATTAATAAACAATAAGACTCAAAGACAAATATAAACAATCTAAATTGTCGTATATTGAACAGGGGATGAATGGCAGAGTACAGATGAGTAAATGGCACATAAACTGTTACTGAGGGAATGATGGTGAATCAGATATGAAGTCCACTCCTAGATGTGACCAGGGTCGAAAGGGGACAGGAAGCAGAAGAAGTTTGCCTGATGGCAAATGGTGAGGGGTCTTTGACATGGCCACTCCCGACAACCTTGAATAAAGCTTTTGTCATCCCGTGCCATCTCTGGCCACCAGAAATGTTCTTGTTGTAGCAAGAGGGTCTGATTGGTCCCAGGGTAGCCAGTGCTCACTGTGCATTGACGATATGAGGAAATCTTTGTTAATTGGGAACATAAGTGTGGCCAGCAGGGCATCCCGGTGAAGCAGGTTCTGTGGCTGTGGCCTCAGCAATTCTCTCATCCAGGGACCACAGTATCTGGCTGACGATGATGTTGGAAGGCAGAATGGGTTTGGAATCTTCTGGGATTTAATAAGAAGCATAGAAACGTAACAGAGCATCGGCTTTAGCATCTTTGGTCCCTGGATCGATAGGAGATTACAAAATTGAAGCTGGTGAAGAAAAGTACCCATATTACTTATTGGATTCAGCCATTTTGCATGCATCTTGGAGGTATTCGAGGTTGTGATGGTCAGCGAGGACAGTGAAAGGATGACAAGCTCCCACCAACCATTATCTCCACTATTCAAATGCTATTTTATGGCCAACAACTCACTGTTCCTGAAATCATAATTCTGCTCCACTGGGGTAAGTTTTTTGGACAAAAAGGCCAATGGAGACAGGAAGGCTTCCCCTCCCACTCTGGTGGCCAAGGCCTTGACTTTCACTACAACTGGTTTCTTGGGATCTAGATGAGTGAGGAGGGGAGCCATGTTAAAGGATTGTTTAAGCAGTTTTAAAGACTCGTGGTACACCTGCTGGGACGAGAGTAACTATATTTCACTGTGATGTTGTTGAGTGCCCGTTAGTTTATGCAAGGCCACAAAGCCTCCGTCCTTCTTAGCCACAAAGAAAAAAAAACTGGAAGCAGCAGGGGAAGTTGAAGTGCGGATGTAGCCTTTTTATAGAGCCTCTTCCACATACTCATCCATGGCCTTTTGCTCAGGGAGTAAAATTAGATTTTCCCACAGGGCACTGGCTCACCCGGAAAAAGGACAATGGCACAGTCCCATGGTCTGTGGGTTGGTAGTTGAGAGGCTCTTTTAAGTAGTATCAAGGTGGAATATCAACAGACTGTTTTTCTACCAGGCTTTCGATCAAGGTGGATTTTATAGAGACGGATTTTATTGAGATGGTCTTGGATCACTGGAGACACTGACTGGGATGGCTGGGAAAGCAACAGTCACCCCTCTTCAAGATGTCTCAGTTTTTCCAGGACATGATGGGATCATGCTTTTCGAGCCCAGGGTGCCCTAACAAAATACCAGAGGTGGGTTTCTCCAGAATCAGGAGTTTGTTTTTTTCTATGTGGAGGCACCCAACTTGCAGCATGACAGCATCCAATGACGGATAGCTTTTTGGCTAAGAAGTTTACCAGTTATTATTCACATGTTGCCCACTCACATGGGTTCCTCTCCTGGTTCTGGAGTTCCAGAGTTTGTACTGGTTGGCAGATGTTATAAGAGGCCTACATGACAAATAAATCTTTCAAACACTTCCTCATATGCCAAGCGACACACAGAGATGACTGAATGAAATGCTTGGAATACCTTAAGCAGAGAGATGCAGCCACACGAATGGTCTACTGATCTACTAGAGGCCGCTGAGAGTACAAAACTTGAGAGCAATAATAATTCACTGAACTTTTTCCCTGTCGTGAAATGGTATAGTTGTTCAATTATTGAGGAATTTCCTGAATGGCATCTGAAACCTTCCCGAAATGAGTAATGAAGTTGTTGAGGGATTGCGTGACTGTCCATCTTGGTTACAGAGAGCTTTGACCCCTGGAGTGCACGGCCAGACAACATTGACAAAATTAAGGAGATTTTGGCCTTTTCAGTTGGGAAGTGATGCCTCCACATAGACAGAGTAGGGTGCAGGGGTTGACCATAGGACTGGTGACATACACAGGTGGTGAAGAAGAGTTCTGGGAAGTGCTGAGGAAAGTGCTGGTGTTGTGAGGACTCTGGGAAGATTATTATATTATTGTATTTAGTAATCTACATGTTTCAGGCACAAAAAAATGTCAGAGAGACGTAGTAAACACATAGGAATTTAAGTTTACTACCTGAACCACCATGGTAAGTAGAGCAGGTAAGAAGTCTGTTTCCACAGTTAAGGCCAGACAATGTGTGAGAGGTGCGCTTTAGTACTGGTGCTGAGTGCTGCTGGGATGAGGAACAGGCGACGGTGATTAGAACTTGATAGAGTGAACGCTGTGTGGGTGTGAATGTAGAGCCAGGCATGACTGTGACACTGATTCATATGACTCAGTCAAAATAAATTAACTTGTTTTGTTCCTGAATTGAATCAGTTGAGGGAATGATTCAAATGACTCACAATACAGTCGCTTGTTGTGTTCCTGAATATATTACAGTGGAGTGAATGATTCAAAGACTCATACATATATAGTAAGTGCTTAATTTCTGAATGAATCGGTTGAATGAATGATTCAGGGATGTTTATATTCAATGATTCACTGGCGTAAGATGAAACATTCAGAAATATTCACAGTAGCTATTTATTTAATCAGAAGAGACAAATTGTTCAGCTGTGTTTTATAAATATCTTTCTCAAAACACCAAATATATATAAACATCTACATTTCAATAGGAGAACCCCCCCCCCCCCCTTATTTATTCTTATCCTAATTTATTTATTATATCATCTAATTTATGTATTATATCGCACAGCCTCTTAATTTTTCATATGTGATGTCTGGGTTGACCAAGGTCCATAGTCTCTAAACAGGAATACAAAGCAAAGAAAAAATGACCCCACACACACTGACAGCACCTCAAATACTGCCCTAATTTACATCGAGGCAAATATTAAAACAGACAAAGCAAAGACAAAACAAACTATTCAGTATGAATTCAAAAAAGGTGGAAAGGTCCTAAAAGCGTTCAGAGAATCATACATTAACATGTAGCCACAGGAGGGAACTATGAGAAGTTCATAAATAAAACTTCAAAGCCATTGGTAATTGTCATCCCTTGCTATGGCGTTGTGTTGTTTTTTCATCTCTCTCATCAGCGGCGCTCCCACCAGTCTCCACTTTGTTCTGGTTGTCGGCGTGCGGAATAATGGGCGAGTCGCATGTGTACGTTTATCTGTAATTAACATGTGACACACACTGAGAGTCAAATGAAAGGCACGGCCGGGGATCGCCGGTGAGCTGGAGAAGAAAAGCCACCTCCCACCGAAGTCACAGTCGGACTAAAGTCGCAGTTTGTTAACAGATCTCTACCTTTGTTTGTGCCAGGATTCGTTTGTTATAATTGTGGAGAGAAGATGGAGGGAGGAGGAGATGACAGAATTTAAACTTTCTGTCTGTTCTGAGTCTTTGTGGTATCAATAGCGTTCATTTGGACCTCCATTAACAGAATTGTTCCTTGTTTTCTATTAAATGGCCTTTTGGTCACTTTTCTCAGATGTTGTGTGAGGTTCAGTCTCCAATAGCTACAACAAACCTAAAGGTGAAGTGTATAATTTATTCACTGTTAAAATATATGCCTTCTTCATCCATATTACGATCTCGTAAGCCCCCCATAGGTTCCTTGAAAAGTGTAAAAACTGTGGCATCAAAAC
This sequence comes from Hybognathus amarus, assembly GCA_030378365.1. Lineage (NCBI taxonomy): Eukaryota > Metazoa > Chordata > Actinopteri > Cypriniformes > Leuciscidae > Hybognathus > Hybognathus amarus. The sequence continues at coordinate 480,535 of JAQIUQ010001378.1, forward strand.
ATCACTGTTCACTCCAATATGGCCAAAAACTATCTCAGATATCAGAATCAGATATATTAAAATAATAATAAAAAAAACAGCAAAGTTCTGATACCACAAAGTTTTTTTGCCAAGCAAAGCTCAGCCAATGGTATGAGTTTGGGAATAGAAAACTGGGAAAACTGTCTGAAAACAGTAGTTATTGTACTTTAGTGGTGAAAATAAGACACAAGTTCAACCCCAATGGTCAACATTGAGGGTTATCATTATTAAACTGACCTCCAAAAAGTCAGCATATTTGAAGAGTGAGCAGCCAAGAGGACAAGCTTCTCAAAAGTGAAGGAAAGAGGAAAAATTGGGGGTGGGGGGGTGAGTTATGAAGTGAATCAAACCCGAAAGGGAGATGCTGATTTAAACAAGTAAATCTTGGCTTGTCTATTTTCAGCAGATGCAAAGAGAGAGAGAGAGGGAGAAAGAGAGAGAGTATCAGACGAGTGAGTTTATCAGCATGGCACCTGCTCTGGTACATTCTTGATGAAGCAAAGGTTGTCTTCATTAAGGGCATTAATATTCATGACGCATGGTAATTTTGACACAGAAAAGGTCTCCGTAACCTTTTCTTGTGTGAGAATTTTTTACTTCTCAAGGAAATTACAGTCCGGCAATGACTTAATTAATGCTTGCTTTCTGGGCTGCAGTTTGAGGGCCTGTCAGTTTGGTGCTGCCCAGGCTGTCAAGCAGGCACAGGGCTGGGGAGGAGAGACAGATTGAGAGAAGGAGGGAGAGATGCAGACTACACTCAGAACAAGACCTGGTTTTCTCTCTTTCTATCTGGGCTTTCATATTTGCTGGGAGGCTTTCAGTGTTCGCATTTTACATTCACCTATGACCTTGCGCTGTACCCGAAACAGTTAACTGCGACCTTTCGTCACCTTCTACACAGAAGGTGGACGAATTTTTCCATTCAGCTGTTTATTCCATCAAACTTCATAATTCAAACCCTGAATGAATGCAGGATGAGTGTGACTGTGATGCATAGAAGACAAAACACATCTCTGAACCTAAATCTCCCTCCCTCTTTCTTGCTCGCTCGTGCCACACATGATGTTTTCGCTGGCAAATCGCAACCGTTTTCGCCCACCAACATCAGACTGTAAAAAATGTGAACATAAGGTAGCATTTCCTTTATCATGTCTCATAAAAATAGCAATTTGCAGAAGCTCTTGTAGCACAATATGGAAGGCGGTGTGGCTTGCTGATAATGTTGAGATGACAGATTGTCCTATACTGGGAGGTTTCCGTCGAATCTGTTGGCTGGCGTAATAAATTGTGTGGAATGAGAGAGGCAGAAACAGAGAAAGAAGGCTAACGAGGGGTGGGGAGAAGAAGAAAGCGCTCTTTCACGCCAAAACAACCCCTTTAGTCAACAATGAAAACTGAGCTAGCAGTGTAATTACACACAAAAAGAATCTGCTTGTAATTAGGTTGTTATGGCCTCATTGCTAGCAGAACCGCTTTCCTCAGACGCTGCTGCCATTCATGGCCAGACAGCAAGGGTCTCGCTAGGTCTCTAAAAAACAACTAGCACCTCTCAAACTTCTACTCAATCACCTGTTTCTCAGAATAGCAGTGGGCTAAATAGTAGCTCTGAGAACAACAAGAAAGGCTTGAAAAGAGGCTTGATTACGCACTAAGTGCTTGAAGGAGGGGATGCTCAAATACATCTCAAGGACAGAAATAATTAGCTTACAGGGAGACAATTTCTGACAGAACCTGACTAGAACATCCTAAAAGAACTCAACAGCACATTGCTGACACATTATGGTAAACAAGGCTCTAACTTTCCCAGCACTATGAAGCAGAACACTGCTAACATACATTATACATAAAGACTCACCAAAACAGCACCACTAGCACAACGTAACAGCACATTTATGGCGCTTTTGGTAACGCTTCCTTTTACAGTACAGTACTTACAGTGAACTTACAGTGTACTTACCTAGAAAGTACTGACTAATATAAGGTAAGTACATGGAACAGGGTTAGGTTTAGGGGTAGGTTCAGGGTTAGTACTAGTTATTACCCAGTAATTGTAGTTACTAAAATAAGTACATAGTATTTACATGGGTAACTGGACTGTAAAAGGAAGCGTTACTGCGCTTTTCCACTACACATTACTAACTCGGCTCAGCTCGCCTTTGTTTGGTTTTCCACCGTGTAAGGCCGTGTGTCCACCAACGCGTTCTTCCACGCGCCTGGCGTATGTTTTCAATTGTTTTCAATGGGAGCGCCGCCGTTTTTAAACACCATGAGCGTACCAAGGCGCTGAGCGTTTTTTTCACACTGAAGCGCCGAGCACCCAGCGTTTTTATTGGTCGCTGGGAGTTGAAAAATGTTCAACACTTCAACGCAGCGCTCATCACTGTCTTTTTACCCAGCCGTCCAATCACAGTGGAGGAGGGGCGGGACTAGATGCCACACCGACCAACTGTCACAAAATTTCAAACTGCTGCGGATATTATGTACCATAGCAACGAAACGTCTCAACCGAAAAACGCTGCACTGCCAAAATGCTCTCAAGCGCCTAAAGCACGGTGTCTTCAGCAGAGCGTCTAGCGTACTTTTTTTGTGTCACCTCCGCAAGGTTCTGAGCGAGCTAAGGCGAGCTGAGCAGATACTAAAATGTGACGTGAAAACAATGCCGACAATCGTCACCATTCACTGCGTCATCATTGCACGCACCAGATGGAGTATCCAGAATATCCCCGCCATTCTTAAATAGTTTGGCCAGAGATAGTTACTAAACGTACTACTTTTATTACTGCAACAAATTACGGAATACACCGTGGTCAAACAAGGAGGTGAAGACTTTCCTTTGTTTGGTTGCCGAAGAGAGGATCCAGCGAGAGCTTGATAGGGCAACGATGAACGAAAGCGGTCACTATGACGGCCGGGTACTTTTGGAGGTGGTACTGTCTGCAGTGGAAAACGGAGCAAAAGGGAGCTGAGTCGAGTTGAGTCAAGCTGGTACTGGTAATGGAAAAGCGCCATTAAATGACTAGTATTGCTGGGTACAAAAACAATTATTTCAATATTGATTGATAATACCTAGATCAATCTTTTATATGCCAGTCCTAAATCACAGTACAAATGGAAAAGAATATGTAACAAAATAATGGCAAGAAAACCTCTTTTTAATATACTGTATATGCAACAGTAGGCTATTTTGTGTGACCAGTGTAGACAGATTCACTTTTATGAACCAATTCTTTTGTCTGTAAATCAGAGCCATATAATGCAATCAGTATAGACTTATTTACATATAAATGATTCTTTAGAACCAATTATTGTTAGTGAATCAAAGCATATAGTGCAAGCAGACTGATTAATGAAAAAATATATCCAAGAAATCCTTTACGGAATGAACAAAATCACTATCATAACATTTTTTTTTGTCAGTTATCTGGACTTATTCATCTTTAGTTTCACTTTCATGGACTTTCAGTTTGTTTTCATTCATTATATGTGTTTCTTCATTTGATATGTGTTCCCTCACGGCCCCACTTTATATTAAGTGGCTTTAAGTACTATGTACTTACATTGAAATTAATAATTTGATACAATCGACTTATTGTGTACATACATGTTTTTACATTGTACTTATATTTTAAAAATACCTGCATGTAATTACAGCTGTAATTAATTCATGTAATGGCACACTTCACAGGTGGATTACCTGAGTTTGTTTTTATTAAAGAACCATTTTGTTCATAGAAACGATTTTGAACTCTTCTTCGTCTTTATCTTCATTCTAGTGAGAATATACATTTAATCTTTTAAATAAACAGTCTATATGTTAAGTTTTTTTATTAAATAGTTTTTTTTATTAGTTTCTTTTCACTAAGTCTAAAGCTCATGTGAATTTGTTCTTGAACATTACACATGATTTCAAATCAGTACTAGCACACCCATAGGATCCCTAACAGGAATCGGCTACACCAAGACACTCTCAAAAGAAAAGTCATTAGCAGAACTCCTTCTGAGATGCTGAGAATATTTTTCTGCTTTTCCTTGCACATATGCACAGGGATAATACTTTCCAAGCAGCAAACATCCTCTACCACAGCTCATTTCCTGTAAACACAAAATGCAACGTCTCAGTGTCTTCGCAACCAGGAATTCATTACAAGACAAACCTGCAGACATTGCCAGCCACCCCTATAGCGTGTACGTATTTATGTGTTGGAGAAAGAGAAATAGTGAGGGAGAGAGAGAACATTGTCACACATCTCTTGTCAGAGACAAAGAAAATATAAATATGTAAATTGTATTGTCACAGACATTGCAGATGATTAGGTGTACAGTGTTCTTAAAGAGAGGAGTCCTCAGTGCCTTCTGCGGTCCTGTCACAGAGTGAAGCGCCTGCTTTGATCACTCGCATCGCTCAAAGTGAAATCTGTCTCTATGACTTACAGTGCTGAGGGAAGGATTAATGATTTCTGCAGATGGAGGGAGACTGAGTTCTGCTCCGTGTCGGTTGCGGGCTGTGATGGGGTTTGGGGGAAAAGGATCATGGGAAGAGACCAGATGCTCTTTGGAGTAGGCCATCCCAAATGGCCGTTTGTCATTTTGGGTCTATGAAGGGTCCTCACGAGCCCCCACCTAATAGTCATTAAGTAACAAATAGGTGGACTCAGAGGAGGAGCACAAGGCCTTAGGTCCTGTCCCAAATGGCACACTTCACAAGCGCTTGTGGTCTTGTGGACTTACAATGGCCTCCGTGTGCGTGGGGTCCGTCAGGGTCCGTAGGATGTCCCATTTGTCATTTTATGTTTTAGATGGGTGCTCTTGAGCACCCTCTTTGTGGCCAATATTTTTTCCTTTCATATTCTGCCCTTTTGCAGACCCTGTAAGCTCTGCAGCAGATTTCTACCCAACAGTCAAAGTGACATTACGTCATGAAAGTGTGAACGTGGAAGAAGATCGCAAGGCTTAGGGTTCCAGTTGGGACTAGGGCTGCACAAATGATCATTTTAGCATCGAATGTCGCGAATGTGCGGATCCATCATCGATAGTCACATCGCAAGGATGTGCGATGTCAATTATCCACAAGTTTCCGGGGCGCTCCTGTAAAAAATAAAGTGGGTGAAACTTCCGAACGCGCGGAAGTAGCATTCCAATGGTATTTTGTGTGTTAGTTAGCGAAGAGGCTAGCTGTTTTTCTGAGAATTATTTTACTATTTAAAGACGCAAATCTTTATGAGAGATGTCGTTATGGAGCTCAGAGACAACATGTGCTGTACGCGGTTGTACGTATAACCGGACAAAACTAATTCAGTGGCTTAAACGTGATTGTTTTGAACATAAGCAGAAAACGAAATCAGATTGATCCTGCCAACGACTGAAGTTTCCATCACCTCCCAAAAGACGACAAATCTTTCTGTGTACATTAGTTTAGCTTACTGTGTTCATTAGTGTATTCTATAAACTCTATCAGCATGTGATTGGATGTTCTCTACTGATGTTACACCTAAAATCAGGATCAAAGCCTGAGTTGACAGAATACCAAATGTGCCAGTTAATGTATTCAAATGGCACATTCATTTATCATTTTGAATAAACTCCAAAGCACAATGACTAAGTGTGTATTTTTTATTTTAATTGTTTGTCGGCTCACACAACTGTCTGTCACCATGCCTTGATGAGTATTGATTTTTAATAATGTTATTATAATACTCCCAACCAACTACTGCGGAGGGTAAAGGTACTGTTATTTCACCCTTTTTAATTTCGTTGAGGTTGTGTTCTCACACCGTTAGCTAGTTTGGATCGCTATAACTTGAATGACTGTCAACTGTTGAATGAACGAGTGTTAAGTATGTCAAGCTGCGTTTTGTTTACTACGAACCGGAATACGCGCCCACTTTTGACGCAAGGCCTCATGGGGCGTAGGAAACTTTTGGATAGGGATTGTAGTTGATCCGTGATTCATGATCAGTTGGCTACGTGTCAGCAGCTCCCGGCCCGCTAGCTTGTGATTCGCGGATTAATTGCAAAGTTTAACCATTATAGTGTGAGAGTTTATCAATTTGCAAGTCCTGTCAGTTTAAACATCAAGCGCAAGAAGACTGGAAATTGTGCGCTGTTTTCTGTCAGCCTTACTAAAGCGCATTTTTGTCCCGCCAAAGCTTGACCGGTGAATGATGTAGATGAGTGATGTAGATGACGATGAGTGACTTCTGCGCTTGTTTAACTGAGAGTGAAAGCCCTGGTCGCATGCGTGCACTCTCACCATCTTCAAACTGCTCTCTCTCGCTCATATTAATGAACTGACTTGATTGATACATGACAGTAAAAGGTTGGAAGACCAAAGTTTTTTTTTTTCTTTTTTTCTTAAACTACCACTGGTTGTGAATTGTGCTAAAACAACATTGCCTAATCTTCTCTGAAAACGTTCCACACATTCAGATGACATTAACCACACTTTCAATAAAAAAATTAAAATAAAAAAATCTATCCAGTGATGAAATGTTATCTGTGTTGAGACAAATCTCCCAAATGTCCTAAACTGGGATTCGCGAACTAATGACTCCATTGAACCGATTTAATTTAATGAATGGTTAAAACAACTGATCTGTCCAACACTGAACTCAGGAGACATAAATCAGAAACATTTTACAATAAGGTTCAATAAGGTGACAAAACCACCCCAGTCATTCTAGAATGATTCATTCTTTCCAAATAGAGCTAATCAAGTCATCTGAAAAAATTGTTTTTATATCGCATTATATATTGCGAAAAATCAAATATCGCAATGCCACTCTTTTACCAATATTGTGCAGCCCTAGTTGGGACAGGATGACCATAGTGTCTTTTGGACAAAGTCTACAAGCCCATAGGTCACTTACAGTATGGCTTCTCTGAATTATCTCATTACTGATTGGCTGATATATCTATAAATATATTACTCTTCAAAAGTGTGTGGAGGATAAGATTTTTAAATGTTTTTTTTTTTTAAGTATCTTATGCTTACCAAGGCTGTAATTATTTGATCAAAAACAGATTTTGTGAAATAACTATATTTTAAAATCTAATTTATTCATGTAATGACAAAGCTTAGTTTTTTAGCATCATTACTCCAGTCTTCAGTGTCAAATGATCCTTCAGAAATCATTCTAATATGCTGATTTTCTGATTATTATTATTTCAAGATTCTTTGACGAAGTTTAAAATTCAAAACAACAGCATTTATTTATATATAAGTATTTTGTAACATTATTAATGTCTTTCCTGACAATCGATTCAATGTATCCTTGCTGAATACAAGTATTCTTAAAAAACAAACTCTGACAAACTTTTGAACAGTAGTGCATCATTTAGTTCAAAAACATGTAGGCCTACAATGTACAGTACATAAGAAGTGATGATTTGATATCTTTATTTACTATCACATGACCATGGCGGGTAAAGGCCAAGGGTTTCTTTTTTTCGGTTTTCATCTATTGGTGGTATAGTACAGGACCTTAAGTTAAGCACAGCATTTGTGGTGTTACAGCTCAAATAACACGTTTTTAACAGAATAATTAATATAATTGCTTTATAAAATAGGTTCACATTTCTACATTGATATCCTCCAAAAATGTGGCCTCATTCACTTCCATTGTAAGTGATTCAGGTTTGGTAACAGTCAAACTCTCCCTTTCTCTCTCTTTCTGTCTGTCCAGTACGGTCCAGTGGCTACGGGAAGCTTTGTCCCCAGACCTCTTTATCACAGTCTGTCGTGACCAGAACAAAAAGGCAAATTTTCTGAACAATAGTACCTACTTCAAGTTTTCACGTCAGTAATGTATCCAGGCTGGAAAAAGCAGCTTGAGAACAGTCATATTTACAGCCATGTGTCAAGAGCACCCGAATTCATCTTGCCTGATTCATTAAACGAGAACAGAGGCCTTAATAGAAATCCGATGGATAGACAACTCTCATAAAACGGACTTTCTCTCTGTATTATGCAGCATTAGACATGATGATTCATTTCAGTGAATTGGTTCATTCAAACAATTAATTGAAATAAACTGTTGGTATTTTTTGCAACATATTTAGTTAAATGTTGATTTTCACGAAGTATTAGTACAAGGTTTTACAAGATTTCGATATTAGGGCTTAACGCAAATGTTTACATTCATCAAAAATCTAACCGACTTATCAAGACAGGCATTTTGTTTTCTTTTTTGTTATGTTTTGCAAAAATAAATAAATGAATAAAGTAGAATTTTAAGCTGCAACCACCAGCCTATTGCACCAACACGTCACAGCCGGGTTCGTCACTTATTTGATTTCCCAGGAAACATTTCTGTTGTGGTCTGTGTTATTTGCAGCACTTTTCTGTATTTCTAGGTATTGTGAATATTTGGAGCTCACATGTGTTGTGAAACTGATGAAGATGTTTTCTTAAAGGGCACATATCATGCTTTTAAATCATTCATTTTTACTTATAAATCATACATGTGGTCTATATAAAGCATAACTGCAATGCTTGTGTCTGAATTACTCATTATTATAGCTCCACAGGCCCCTTTTCTACCCCTTTTCTGATGTCCTTCTGTGAGCAAGTCGTTTCAATGCAGCCCCTTTAAATAAAAAGGTGTACCGTCTTACCCCGCCTGCTTTTCAGGTCGCTGAGTTCACGGTCAGTTCAACTCAGGTTCAACTTTCCACGTTCGGCCATTATTGTAGTTTGATAAGAGATAAGATTACTATAGCTTCAAAGAACATTTTTATTCACACGTTAACAAAATGTCAACAACGGAAGACTTGTACACCAAGCCTTACATATTCGAGCCAGAGCGAGCGATTTGAAAAGATGACTACGACGACCGTCTTCATATGGAGGCAGGTATGTAAGTTAACTATGTTGTGTTATTAGTGAAAGTCGACTATTTCTCTTGTTAAAACAAGCACACTGACAAGATAAATGACTGCGGTCTGATCTTACCCCTAAAAATCTGTATTGATAATAAAACATCAGGAAACACAGCAGCTAAATGATAGAAGTTGATCGGCAAACCCTTCTGTATACTGGCTGAGGTTGTTGAAGTGGGGATCCTTGAAGTGCTTCAGGTCACTACATCCAACAACCGAACATTTTGACTAGCCCTCTCGTAACTTCTGCATCATTGAGCTTGGACTACAAAATGGGAGCGAGTTATTATAATGGCGGATTGCTCGTAGTGTTGGACCGGTAGTCAATGTCCTTATTTGTCAGTTCCGCTGCAAATACGGTGACATACTTGCTCAAAAAAACGTCATAGACAACAGAAAAATCTGAACAGGTTGAAAAATATGACCAAAACTTTTCTGTACTTATAAACACTCCAAATCTACAACAAAATGCATTTAAGGGCTAAAAAAGTGGATTTTGCATGATATGTCCCCTTTAATTTGTGGGTGTTTTTTCTTTTTGCTTGTGTTTTTTTTTCTATTTGTATGCGTTTTTTCTATTTGCATGTGTTTTCTTGAGTTGCAGCGCGTTGAGCTCTCTTGGCCACCGTAATATTCATTACATCCATCACACACACTGACATTGCATACTCGTACAATTTCGACCATGACCCATTTTAGCACATTTTTCATGTACCACTGACATACAACAAGCAACTCTGCAGACCTGAGTCAGACCTTAATATAACATTGACTGTAAAATCGTGTTGTGAAGGATTCCCCGAGACTTCTTTTTCATTCTCTCCTTTTGATTCTTTCACGATCGCTTCCTTTTGTTTCCGCAGCTGGACCACTTGAACCTTTCTGGTCTCCTCCCAGCATTCTTTCTCACTCTCTCTTCTTTGTCTTCCTCAGCCCTCTCTTTTATGTATGTATCTATCTATAGTCCGGCAGATGCAAGCCCCATTTGTACTTCCCCTGACACTCCTGCAGGGGCTTTGCTTAGGGATGCGGGAGCCACAGCCAATCCTGGGTGCAGCTCATGGATCAACCTGACACTTGGTCAGCATCAGCAGATTATGAGCTATAGGAGCCTGACAGTGCTGTATTGTTCTCCCATCTAAATATGAACAATACGGTCCGACCAGTGCGCCACTGACAGCTTATTCCCTCTTATCACTCCCGTGGTGTGGCGGGACATGATCGGCTGGGCCTCTCTCCCTCTCTCTCTAGACACACACACACACACACACACACACAGAAGCTCACCTGTGGTTTGCTCAAGTAAGGCAAAACCAGTATACGGTACTATACAAGGTATCGTACATGTATTTGTGTGTGTATATATATATATATATATATATATATATATATAATTTTTAGATTTGTATTTAATGTTTATTGCTAGAAAATACAAAATGAACACAAATTTAAAAAAAGTATTTAGAGAAAAGAAACTGCCTGTTTTCGGGTTCTTTTTTTTACCCTATTCATGTACCCTCAAGTATCAACTGCACATGTCTTATTAAAGAGAACTGAACACTTGCAAACAACAGAACAAAGACACTGACATTTATAAAGATATAAGAATTTACATAAATTACAGGACAACCTCTATCTAGCCAAAGTGGGACACATCTATTAATCTGTTCATTACTCTTGTGAAGATTTCACAGCTCCATACTGGTTTATAATGTGTGTCTACATGCGCTAATCGCTAGCATCAGAGATTAAAATCGCATGCTATGTCATCCATTTATTTAAATTCTGTTCAGAAAGAACCGTGACAAATGCGTCCAAACTTCAATTATTCTTTCCTACTGTCCAGAGAAGGCTCCCCTCAGCATTCCATTTCATTCGCAGAGATAAAATATGAAATAATTGAGAGAATTTGTTAATTGATAATCCCTGGTGTCAAGATTATATACATACTGTCAGTTAACAGATATATTTTTTTAGACAGACTTACGTAAAGGGGTCATATAATGCCATTTCATACAAGTTCAGTTGATTCTTTAGGGTCTAAATGAAAAGTTTGTAATAAACATTAATTAAACATTCTCATTAGTATTCTAAGAAAACAGTAATTTTACCTGGTCAAAACCAGCTCTGTTTAAAGCATGCCGTTTCCTTGCATATGTCTTTAAATGATAATGAGCTTTCGCCTTGACAACAGTTGAGGGTATATTTTGGAGAACAAAATGGCAGCGGGAATCTCTGAGGACGTATCTGTGCAACTGTATCAGTTTGTACCGGAGTCGGACGTGGAACAAGATGGCGGCCGTAAAGAACTTCGACAATTAAGGCTCGAACTGGACGTTTCTGAATAGTTGGTTAATGTAATATCACTTTGATCTATCTTTGTATGTACTGGCAAGGTAATGTTAGAGTAACTTCACACCTATCCTGGAAAAATTGCACTGGCTTCCTGTTAGTTTCCATTTTGATTTTAAAATTCTCATACTCATGTATAAGGCCTTGCATAATTTGGCCCCTCAATATTTGTGTGAACTTTTAATTCCATACACTCCTTCACGTGCACTACACTCTTCTGAAGCTGGTCTTTTAACTGTCTAAACAACACGGCTAAAATCTATGGGTGATCGGGCCTTTTCTTCGTTGGCTCCTAAATTGTGGAATTCCCTGTCCTCTGAGATAAGGAATGCAGAAGCTTGGTGCTTTTAAATCATCCCTTAAAACGTACTTTTTAGGGAAGCTTTTATGTGATTCTTGTGTTTACCTTATTGCTTGTTTAGTTTTTACTGCTTGGATTGTTATGTGTGTTTTTTTATTATTTTTTATTTAAAGTGCTTTGAAATGCAACTTTTAAAGGCACTATATAAAAATAAAAATAAAGATTATTATTATTATTATTATTATTAATAACTTAGTGAGATGTACGAACGCTATGTGTCTACTAGGGGTGTAACGATACGCGTATTCGTATTGAACCGTTCGGTACGAGGCTTTCGGTACGCATTTTTTAACCGAACGGTTCGTTTGGTTCATTTTTCCTGCCGACCAACATTTCATTATTCAAATGTAGGCGCGTCGCGCGTGTCAAGCGCATTCATAATGTAAGCGTGAGAGACGTTGGCGTGACCACACAACATTGCCCAACATCAAATGGCAAATATAATGTAAGCGGAACGAAACTGAGCTACTCGTTATTGTGTGGTTGTTTGTTTGGATGTTCGACCGTTTATCAGTGACACAAGTGTATCGTATCGAACCGAACCGTGAATTTTGTGAACCGTTACACCCCTAGTGTCTACTGATGTATAGACGCTTTCAGCGTGACAACATAAACACACGGTACTGCGCATGTGCATAAAACTGGCCCAAACTTAACTTCCGGCAAACTTGCGCAGACAATCCATAACAAGTAAATAACCATAGTAGCTGGTATTTCTTGACAGTCAAAGAAAATAAATGTTACCTGGCCAAACTGAAATGTGACACTACCAGACCCGTTGAACAAAAATAGGAGACAAGATGTTTTTCTACCGACGTGTCTGATTTACCGCAGTGTTAAAAAACTGTGGCGAGCGGAGCGCGGCGACGAGGCTTCATTAGGAGAGAGAGAGAGAGAGAGAGAGAGAGAGAGAGAGAGAGAGAGAGAGAGAGAGAGAGAGAGAGAGAGAGAGAGAGAGAGAGAGAGAGAGAGAGAGAGAGAGAGAGAGAGAGAGAGAGAGAGAGAGAGAGAGAGAGAGAGAGAGAGAGAGAGAGAGAGAGAGAGAGAGAGAGAGAGAGAGAGAGAGAGAGAGAGAGAGAGAGAGAGAGAGAGAGAGAGAGAGAGAGAGAGAGAGAGAGAGAGAGAGAGAGCTTGCGATATGCGCTACACGCAACTGTGCAGTCAAATACAACTTTTCCTTAAATTGTGAAAAACACGGAAATCAATATGTGGCGGTCAGCGCTGATAATGAGTTGGGCTGCCACTAATAAATGCATGGGAAACACTGTACCGGAATACTCGGATAAACCTAGCTATTTTAATATAGTATCTAATACAGTCAATGCCGTATTATCCAATAAACAGTATAAACTAACAGAACGGAAGTTAACTTTGGGCCAGCTCATCACCATGGCAACGCGTCTGATGAAAGCGTCTATACATACTCAGTTTGTAATAACACAATAACCATAGCACGTTGTTCATTATAAACGTGAGATTATGAATTATATTGAGAATGTTGTACATATAAAACATGTTGTAATGTATAACTTACCCTGAGTGTAAACCTTAGCCGGATTCATTGTGAACCGTGCAAGCGATTTGCAAAGATTAATATACAGGTTAATACAATTTTACACACTTCTTCTAGAGGTGCAGCAGGGACATGAATAGTTAGTACTGATTATTTTTTCAGGAGCAGCTTCTTAGCAAAACCAGCTTTATACTGATCCTCGTTTACAAAGCATTATGCAAAAAGATACACAAATTGTGCAAACATGAAAGCATTGACGTTGATCGTAGGGAATATTACCTAACTCAGCCACTGTGTCTTCAGCGGTTCGGATTTAGGAACATCAAAATGACTGCTGTGTTTGTTATTCTTTGGATAGAGGCAGAAGAATCGGAAATGATGCATTTTGCGTTTTAAGGTTGTCCGTACGTCTAGACGCTAACCGCGCGTCGCCGTTTACATCGGGATATTGCAATTCCATGTATACAGGAGAAACTCTCTCTGCTCACGCATGTAAACGCTTTATCCCTAATGTTTCAGAAACCCGAAAATTGACCTTAACCCGACCGTAACCCGAAAATTGGCTGCATGTAAACGTAGTCATTGACAGCTCACTCAGGGCGAGTCTGTGTTGAAACACTGGGGCATCCAACCATGTGACGTCACACGGTTCAGAACGGCTCTGATTTGAGGCAGGGGAAAACATATAAGGAGATTAAAACAAAAACACTGGATAGATTTTTATCATTATATGATGTACAGGCACTGCCAACAAACATTTCATGACAATCAACTTGAAAAAGTGCATGTACCATCATATGACCCCTTTAAGTCATTTGAGGACAATGAGCTACAATGTACGTTCCTCCAAAAAAAGGAGGAACTGACTAAATTGAGATGTGTTTGGACAAAAAGCTGTAGGTGAGAACAGCTAAATAGGAAAGTTATTATTTTAACATTAATATACTGATTGTTAAAATGTAATTTATTCCTGTGTTTGTCCAGTCTTCAATGTCACATGATCCTTCAAAAGCCAATCTAATATGCTAATTTGATGCAACATACTTTTGTGAAAACCTTGAAAATTTCTTTTCAGACTTCTTTGATAAGTAGAAAAGAACAGTATTTATTTGAAACAAACCTTTTGTAACATGAATGTCTTTGCAGTCAATTTTGATCAATTGAACGCACTTGCTGAATGCAATTATTCATTTCTTAACAAAAACTTTTTAAAGATAGTGTAGATTTAAGTGCAATAGGTTTGGGAATCAAGCGTGTCTCTACCCTCAACTGAACGTGACGTCCCACCCAGAACACAGGCCACGGTCCATCACGGCAGGCACTTGTCAGCCATTTTGACTTACAGGCTACCATTACGCGGCTCAAAATGAACAAGCAGTTTCACAGGCGCTTATGTCTCTGGCCTTCATCTCAGAGCAGTAATCCACTCCGCGCAGCCCACATGGTGTCAGGGGCGGGTGGCCCTCCTCAGAGAGGGAGAATTTGTGCACCGGGCCACTCTATGGTAGTACATTCTACTGTGATGGTTATCAGTCGCTATCTGCAGCAGTGTGTTTGTGCGCAGTAGACAGGGGAGAGGCTCTTAAGGGCTAAATGAATCCTGATTCCCCTGATATTTCTCTCCCGCTGGGGACTTCCCTCTCCCAGCCTGCCACTGACGATGTGTGATGCGTTCCTCAGGGAGAGAGTGGTAATAAGCAAGGAACACACAGCTCCTCTGACTGACGAAGCTACTGCTGCGCCGTTGACGCTAAACGTACGCACACAGTCTCAAACGCGCATATGTGCTAATAGACACCTATCAGCGCATGCACACAAGCATCTGCACGTGCACAGATATGTGCTGTGATACAGGCATGGAACTTTTGAATGTGAGGAAACTTAGCTGAGAGTCTTGGATGCTTGGTGGATGAGAATCTACAAATCCATGAGAAATCAAAACTATAAATCTTGCCAAGAAACATAAATGTTTCTTCAAGATGGAATAAAAAAGGTTAATTCAACCAAAAATGAAAAGTCTGTCATCAATAACTCAGGCCCGGTTTACACGATGGGAAAACGCAGATATTTCTCTGCGTTTTGCCCTCTCGTTTACACGAAAACGGCATTTTTAACACAGAAAACGATTATTTTTAAAACTCCGGCCAAAGTGGAGATTTCTGAAAACGCTGGTTGTGTTGTCGTGTGAACTGGGAGAAACGGTGTTTTAGGATCTCTCTTGTCGATTCTGAGGATTCTGATTGGCTTGCATGACTTTATTGTTAATCCCTACACTGCCGCCCATAGGTTTGGCATAGTAATGATGGCGCTCTACGGCGTATGTACACTTTCATGTTGTTAAACCCATAAGAATTTCGTTCATCTTTGGGGAAAAAAAAAGACATTTTTAATAAAATAGAGATTTCTGTCTCTCCGTTGAAAGTCGAAACACCCAAAACTCTGATGTTTCAAAGTGTTTTCATGAAGAGATTGTAGAAGAATGAATCAAGAGGTTTCCAAGTCTTCTAAAGAGCATGATCACTTCATATAATGAACTTAATTTAGGCTTTTATTCACATAAAGATTTAATCAGCAAACACACATAGGGCACTCAAATTTGGTAAACAGAAGCTCAAGCATGCTTGAGTGAGTAATTGATGACAGAAATTTCATTTTTAGGTGAAATATCTTCTTAAAGATAAATATCTTCTCTCTCGTGTGCATGGGTGTAAATTTCATCTAACAGTTACAGTTAGGGGAGACAATAAAAATTTCTCAAGAGCAAAAAGGGGACACAAATAATACAGACGTTTTTCTTTTCTCTATCATTTTCTCTGGCCAACAACACAAAGCTATAGTTGTTTAAATATGAGTTTGGTTCATAGGTGCACTACAAGGCATATTATGATGATTAAATTACGTTGTGTCCATAATATAGGTTTCGTCTGGGACAGAGGTTGTCTCTTACATAGATTTTCAACTGAAGCAAGTCCACTGATCTACCACTTAACATCACATTGAGCAAAACCCAACACAACAATAGATCTAGAATATTAACCTAATATCAGTTCACACATAGGCTTATCACCGTGTTAGTTGTAGTGGGTGACTTACTATCCAACAAGCAACTGTATTAAACAAGCTAGATAAAGTTACGCCACAAACATTTGGCGGACTCATGGAAAAATACATTGTTATCATAATTTTATTAATGACTCAGCATTATCTGTACATAAAATAATCACTTCATGCCCTGACTCCCCTGTATTTCTGCCTATGCTCATGTATCTCCAAATCTATATTATTTCGGTGAAAAATGTCTTCACGATTCTTTTTTTTTGGTCCACACAACAGAAGTTGATGGTAACCAAAACTGATTGGATAACAAAATTCTTCAAAATATCTTCAGAGGAAGAAAGACAGGTCTGAAACATCATGAGGGTGAGAAAAAGACAGAATAATATATATATATATATATATATATATATATATATATATATATATTTTTTTTTTTTTTTTTGATGAACTATCCCTTTAATGGAGAGAAAAGGATATTATGTATCCTCTAGAGTCTTAGAAGAGATCTCAACAATGTCTCAAACGGTTTTGACATTTCCGTCATTTATGAGACAATGAGTGGTTCTCAATACTGAAATTGATTTCTATTTTCATCGCTCCCCATTCTCCAGGGTGTGACCCGGAAACTGATGAGCCATGAGCAAGGACACATAGGTGTACCCTTTGCAGAAGTATTTCTTGTCGAGAAACCAGACACACATACAGTATATATTATTTTCCCCCTTCACATGTCACAATCATTTTAAATTATGTTTTACCTTTGCTTTTTAAATCAACCATATATCACACATATTTCAACAGGGCATCTTGCTTTATTATGCATCTAACATTACCGTTGACCCAGCAAGCTTTGGGGGTGTTGATGGACTCAATCTACTCCATCCATGTTTTGATCATCATTCCGAAACACATTCAGATGTTGAATTTGACAGAAATGCAATGTTCTCAGCTTTTTGCTCAAAACTTGCTCAAACACATTCAAGTGTTGATAAAAAAAGAATGCATTAAGCTATACAACTGTTGTTGTTAAAAAGCAGAGGGTCTGCTCTTTCTTTTGATAAATTGCATATTCAGATATTGATAAAACAAAATATTCTGTGGGCCATGAAAATGTTGTAAGATTATGAAAATTGCTGGTGGTGACTGGCAACTTTTTTCTTTTTTTTCAGCGGGGAGTAAAAAACAAACCTGATCAAATCTTTCCAAGATAAAATTATTAAAGTGATGCTTTCCATATTAAATTGTACAAATAAATAAAATATAAAGATTTTCTATGCTGATTTTAGGATAAGGCTGTCAAAGGTCATGTTTTTATAAAAATATTGCACAAAAGGAGCAACAAAGGATGAATTTTAGGATCAGTGCAATGATAGCTGTCATGTGGCCCAAGTTCATTTGGACATCCTCATATAACAATCAAGTTGCTTGGTTCTAATTATATTTTTCCTATGGAACTTGAAGAGCATATCTGATAGACACTCAAGAAAAGTTGATATAAAGAATATGCACACTGACTATGAAAAAATATGGAAAAAAGCATACTATACTGTTTTTGCCATATAGTAAAATTGGCCTTTGAATCCCTCAAGATTTGGGCCTAGTTTCACAGACAGAGCTTAGATTAAGCCATAATTAGACTTAGTTTAATTAGGACATTCAAGTAGCTTTTACAAACAAAGGCACTGACATATTGTAAGATACATCAGTTCAAGTTGCTTTCAGTTAAAACAGCTCAAACATGCCTTTTAGTCCTTAAAGGAGTAGTTCACTTTTAAAAAACTTTTGCTGATAATTTACTCAACCCCATGTCATCCAAGATATCCATGTCATCCTTCCTTCAGTCGAAAAGAAATTAAGGTTTTGATGAAAACATACCAGGATTTTTCACCATATAATGGACTTTACTGGTAACCAAACGTTTCAAGATCCAAAAGAGTCCAAGATGAACAAATCTTTTTTCGTGTCATTTGGTTCATTCAACGAATTCAACATTTGGTTATTCATTTTGATGAACAAGTTCGAACAGGAAAGTCACGAACACGCATCACAGAACAGAGCAAGGCGAGCATTTGAGCTTATAAAACTTAAACTTTTTTTTTTTTAATGAGCAATCGTTACGCTTGATAAGACCCTTATTCATCGTCTGGAATCGTTTAAAGCCTTTTGAACTGTTTGCAGAGTGCACAGAAACTGTCTTTCGGACCTTGAACTGTTTGGTTACCAGTAAATTCCATTATATGGAGAAAAATCCTGGAATGTTTTCATCAAAAACCTTAATTTCTTTTCGACTGAAGAAAGAAAGACATGGACATCTTAGATGACATGGGGGTGAGTAAATTATCATCAAAAGTTTTTTTAAAAGTGAACTACTCCTTTAAGCCTCGAAACCGGTGGTTGATGTTTTAAAGTCTTGCTAAGCTAGAGTAGCATTTGAGCAATAAAACTTTCTTCTGGGTGTGCAGCTATCTTTATTTAAGTGTGTGTTTGAACTAAGGGAGGGTTTGAGATGTCAGAAAATAAAGTCAAATGTGCCATTTTGCGGATTACTTTAATCAGTGAGAAGAGAGAGTTGGAGTGAGTGAGAGTGCTGTCAGTCTGTAACATGGAACTGAATGTATGAACGTACAGATTTCCACAAGCTGCTCCCTACCACCCAATTAATCAGGCACATTATTCCAGCGTTAAGTTAAATATGTTGATTGTAACCTTGCTGAGGAAAATGAAAGTGTTTCTCTGGAGGAGAAGGGCATGGTTTGAAGCTCAGGGAGTATGTGATGTGTGAGTGGCGTGTGTGTGTGTGTCTGTGTGTGTGTGAGTGTAAATCCGCAGGTTTGTGTGTCAAGGTCAGAACGGTCAAATGTGTCCTCTCCCCTCTCTCCTCCACTCTACACACCTGAATCAGAGCTGACACCAGAAAAAATCCTCATAGTCTGCAACACACACACACAAACGCACACACACTGCCTATCTCCCCCTCGCTATCTCTCACACATTCATACACACATGAGGGATGCATATCACATTGTAAATAGATTGTCTATGACAAGTGTTTCTACGTCTCAATAAATGATTTTGTATAGCAGTCATTTGTCATGTTTTCAAGCGATAGCTTTAAACAAGCGTTTTCAGAGAGCTAAAGCGTTTGTCAGGGTAAATTATTATCTATGCATTTAATACAATTTACACTAAAGCAATAAGCTATGAGAGGCTGTCTGTTATAGTGATTTTAACACGCGCTATAACCTACTTTACCATGGTAGAATTAATGTGATAAAAGATGCTAAATGTTAAATAAATAGTTACGTTTATGAATATTATTTAGGGATTTAAACTGTTTCACAGTCTAAGGTGACATTTAAATGTTATCTTTATTGCTACGATAAGTAAGACGGGCCAATAAAAATTAAAATCTGATAAATTAAAGCAAATGTGTTATGGACACCACAATATTTGTAATTGACCTATTGTTAAAGAAATAAAATAAAATGTTTACTAATTTGATTTTTTTTTCATTCATCATTGTTTGTTATGTTTTTTAAGTCTTGCAAAATGTAGATAGATATTTTTATTTTATAAAAAAAAAAATCTGTATAACGATATTTTTGTCTGTATAATATTATAGATTATGGTTATAAATTAAGAATTTAATATCGGTTATAAATGAAATATTTATCACCTGTCATCTATAAAATATAGTTATCGGCTGACTGTAAAATAATAATTATGGTTATTGGAAAAACATTTGCAATTTACGGGTTATCAATAAATCAAAAACGACCAGTTATCTGAAAATATGGATGATCTGATATTAATAAATAATAATAAATAAATAAATTGGATGATCTGATACTAATAAATATAAATATAAATATATATATATATATATATATATATATATATATATATATATATATATATATATATATATATATATATATATATATACACATAACAGAATCTATCCTGACACAGATAGCATGCAACCTGATGCTTTCCCTATAAATGAATGTCTCTGGTCATGAGTTCACAGACTATCCAGCCCAACAACACCTCCAATAGCATCCTCTCCCACCAATTACAGCCCCCCCCACCACCACCACCTGATCGGCGACGTTACACGTCTGAACTCCTGTAACCTCTATTCTTCCCTCATCTCTCCTCAGTCTTTCTTTTGATCCAGCAGTTTAATAACCTCAAGTGCTGTCATGGGTGGTTTTTGAAAAATGGCTCCCATAAAACATAACAGCCTCAATCAGGCAGTGGAGATTCGCCCAGCTCCGACTATCTCCCAGTGTCCCCCTGTCCCCTGTCCCCGCCTTAATGAATTAGTGCTGAAATATGCAGTGGCACCCCAGTCATTAGCACAAACGTGCATCTGTGATTTAATATCATTTTTCCCAATGTTTGCGGTGGAGATGGTTCATGGCTGACTGGCATGTTGAAATATTTTAACACTATTAGACAATGGGATAAGACCTGCCTGTTGCTCCAGAGTATATCAGTGGTAAGTCCCCCATGATTTACAAAGCATTAACATTTTGCCGAGCCTTGGAAGAAGAGAAAAAACAAACTGATTTATATAAGTACGCTCCCTCGCCTTCATTTTTCTTTATTTCTAGCCGAAGAAGGTGATGACATTTTGAAAATAAATACTACGCTAATTAAATACTCGATGGCGGAGCAGCGTGTGGTTGATGGACTGGCGTAATGTAGAGTTGAGTGGAGTGACGAGGGCTCTGTGTTGTCGTGGAAGGCGGCTGGCAATACATATGAATGTGAAAAGTGTCGTTTTCCTCATACACTGTCCTTCAGAAGATTGGAGGTCAGTAAGATTTTAAAAATATTTTTGAAAGAAGTATCTTATGCTCACCAAATGTGCAATTATTTGATTAAAAATACAGTAAAAACAATATTATTGTGAAGTATTATTGTTTTCTGTTTTAATATATTTTAAAATGTAATATATTCCTGTGATGGCAAAGCTGAATTTTCTGCATCATTTCTCTAGTCTTAACTGTAACATGATCATTTAGTAACCATTCAAATAGGATGCTTAAGAAACATTTCTTATTAGTCGTTCTGCTTAATAAACCGTGATACAATTTTTTCAGGAATCTTTGACAGAACAGCATTAAAGGGTCATGAACTGGCTTTTTAAATGTTTTTGTTTTGTTGTTTGAGGTCAACTTATGACGTTCGCTTGGTTTTTACATTCAATAACATAAAAATGAATAAGTTATGGGCTATTTTCTTCCCTGGTTTTCAGCCTACTTGAAAAATGCTCAGATTTTATGGGCGTTTCGCATTGAAGACTAGGAAGTAAACGCCCACTGCTGTGAGTGGATAACAGTTTTGCATATTATAATGAGCTTCAACTCTGTCATTGGTTTCGCTCGGTGCACGTGGGGGAATTTGTTTTGAAAACCACTGTTGTAAAATGGCAACCGGAATGATTCGCCCATACATGTTTGACCCAGAGTCCGATCCCAAATCGCAGGACAATGAACCAACAGCACCTCGAATACAACGGATACTTGTAGACACATACACATAATTATTAGATAACAAACGATCTGTAACAATGCAATGCTAGCCGAGTAGATTATTATTTCTAAAATAAAAATATTACTCACATAAGTGTGTTGCACCACTCCTGTTGGATCCAATATAGAAGGTAACGTAGACTAATCATGTTCCGTACAACAACGATGTTCCGTACAGATTAACTTTAACCACCGATCGCTGAATAAATACTTCTAGGTCATACACAAAATGCATATCTGTGTCGTCTTCATTTCTCCCTCTTATATTATAATGAGTTTAACTCACCAGTCGGTGCACGTGGGGAAAACGTCCAATGTTGTCAAATGGCAACCGGATTCGCCCATACATGTTCGACCCAGAGTCCGTGTGTTGCACAATTCCTGTCAGATCCAATATAGACGGCACATCACCGTTCTTTTCTCTTAATCGGTCTGCAAATCCAGCCTCGAACTGTGTCTTGTTCACAAAACAATCCTCTGTGAAATGAAGCGAACATACGGATAATGTTTTACACTCATCTGCTGGAACGTCATTGAAAACAAATTTTAACCAGGCATTCCTAATATTGGAATCCAGAGGAAGCTTATGCAGCGACTGTCTTCTTCCACAGCCAGGCACGGCAAAACATTTTGTCAACGGAATGTTTATTGCTGGTAGCTCGCTCCGATTTGTCATCACGAGGTATGCTTTTGTTTACCTATGCGTGAATGCGCGAATCGGTGGGCGGGGCTAAACCGGCCTTGTTGAAGTAGGTGTTGATGAGCGGGTGGGGTTTTAGCGTCATTGACGTCATACTTCCACACTTTCAAAAGCGAGACGTTTGTTGAGGCTGGTGTCAATAAAAGCTTTTATTGGACTAACAAGGTCGTTTTCAGTTCTGAAACTTACAGGATATTCTTATAATATGATGACCTCTTAGATGTCAAAAGCTCAAGGAAAATTTGATTTCTCAGTTCATCACCCCTTTAATGTGTAAAAGAAATCGTTTGTAATCGTATTAATGTCTTTACTGTGAATTTTGATCAATTTAATGCATCCTTTGCTGAATAAAATAATTGATTGAACAATTGATCACCTTAAAGATTATGTGAGGATTTGATGAAGAGGCTAGCTATTAAATGAATGTATGTCCTCTCAGCAAAGTTAGTGTTGCTGACAAGTTTAGTAACTCTTAAGTTATTCTATCAGTACATACAGATGAATTGATGTGACGCTCAACAGACTGCCAAAGTTTGAGCAAAGTTCTGAAAAATAAATTAAAAAAGAACAAAAATAATCAGCATGCTGTAAGAATAGAACTTTTCGCGAGTGAATTAGCACCTTCATTTTTGTGTCAAAAATTAATTGTATCCTTTTGCAGCTTTCCCAATGAGATATTAAAATGGGATGTAAAATAGAGGGGGTGGGACCACTGATTGTGCTTATTGATGCATTCAGAAGACTGTGTGGGACCTGGGGACGCTACGCCAAACTGGGGATGTCAGTGGCTCTAAAGATGGCAGCATATCTGCCTCACCATTTAAAAGTCTTTAATCAAAATCTACAAGCGGAAATGTGCCATACAGACAGCATGAGCTCCCTCATTCCAATACACCATGGGGTTCTGTTTAAGGGAATAAAAAGAAGAAAAAGTAAACCTTCCAAGAATTCATTGACTTGTTTCTGCATGGTTGTTACCCAGGCATTGCATAAGGAATGGCATGAGCTGGAAATCAACTGTAACTGTATCTATATTGTGCAAATGTGCATGAAAAGCAGTTCAGGAAAGTAATCACAGTTGCTCCACATGTATATGAAGAACATAAAGTTAAGGGGTACACCATGAATTAATAGACTTCACTCTTACTCAATATTGCTGTGTTGATATGATGGTATACGTGAAAACCAATGAAGTTTGTGTGCAGTTATTATCTTTTCTGCACTTTGCTAATGTCAACAAAGACATTCTTGTGTGTAACATTAATCGACCAGATTTTCACTAAATGATGACTCAAATAGTTTTCCTCACACCAATAATAGTAAATAATTTTATAATGCAGGTTTGGAATGACATACCTTAAAGGAGTAGTTCACTTAAAAAAAAATTACATAATTTACTTCATCATCCAAGATGTCCATGTCTTTCTTTTTCAGTCGAAAAGAAATTACGTTTTTTGATCAAAACATTCCAGGATTTTTCTCCATATTATGCACTTTACTGGTAACCAAATGGTTCAAGGTCCAAAAGACTGTTTCAGTGCAAACTGCGAACTGTTCAAAGGGCTTTAAACGATTCCAGACGATGAATAAGGGTCTTATTAAGCGAAACAATTGCTCATTAAAAAATAATAACAAAGTTTAAGTTTTATAAGCTCAAATGGTTGCCTTGATCTGTTCTGTGATGCACGTCCCGTGACTCTCCTGTTCGAACTCGTTCATCAAAATGAAATGAATCTTTTCCAGAGTCAACACGTTCATTTCATTCGTTGAATGAACCAATTGACACTAAAAAAGATTCGTTTATTTTGATGAAGGAGTTCGAACAGGAGAGTCAAGAACGCGCATCACAGAACAGATCAAGCGCGACCATTTGAGCTTATGAAACGTAAATTTGTTTTTTTGAGCGAAAAAAACCCCCAACAAATTAATTTCCCTTATTCATTGTCTGAAATCGTTTAAAGCCCTTTGAACAGTTTGCAGTTTGCACTGAAACTGTCTTTTGACTTTGAACCGTTTGGTTCCCACTGAAGTCTATTATATGGAGAAAAATCCTTGAATGTTTTCATCAAAAACCTTAATTTCTTTTCGAACTCAAGAAAGAATGACATGGACATCTTGGATGACATGGGGTGAGTAAATTATAAGCAAAAGTTTTTTTAAAAAAGTGAACTACTCCTTTAACATTTTAGGTATCTACATACTTTTAGTCATGTTAATTATGTCACAAGTTAATTTGAACACTTGTTGAGCAATAATTTGAAAAGAGAACTACGTTTTTGTCCATTAAGTGTGTCATTTAAGCAAAATCATATTAAATATCCATGGTAACTCTTAAAATAACCATGGATTAGAATTTTTTTTTAAATGTATACCAAGCAAGACAAACTGAACCATCCTGTCACTTAATAGACTTCTCTCTCTCTCTCTCTCTCTCTCTCTCTCTCTCTCTCTCTCTCTCTCTCTCTCTCTCTCTCTCTCTCTCTCTCCACACTTTTGCAATATTTACACCTTAAAAAAGAAAACACAAGTACAGCGGGGAAACACAGACTTATCTCAGGCCACTTCTAGAGCTTCATTTTCAGAATGTCAAGCAATTTGTTTAAAGGCTCAAGTCACGAGTCAAGAGACACCGGCAAAAAAAAAAAAAAAGAAAGAAAGAAGAAGATGCGTTAATAAAAATTCATAGAATCTGCTCAGCCACAGAAATGGATGGTGACTGAGGGGTCACATTGCATCTGTGGTGGGAAGGTCAGAGGTTGCGTACAGTTCTAAAACAAGACAGTGTGTTTTCATGCATCATATAACAGATAAAGATTTTCGGTGTCGAGCCAGACCGGTAGAGAGGGGAGGGGGACACGTGCAGGGGTCTGGTGTCCACCGTCATGTGTTAATTCTGTCAAGACGTCCTCTCTCTCTCTCTTGCCTATGTCACACACTTCATCTTCAGCGCTTGTCCGCTGCAGCGATCTGTGTTATGACACACATGTAAAATGTTCTCTTTTGTACCAAACACACTACATGCTAAACGCGGCACGTCACACAGTTTTTCTTGATCCTTTATTCCTCCATAATGTGATTATTCTACACAAATGGTGGGGATTTGATTCGGGCCTAAAGAATCGCAGGGCCCCGGCGCTTGGGGCTAGTATTCATCAAGTGTAGAAATTATGTATTGAATGTATTCTTGTTTATGACATCACTCAGCAGGATGAAATAGAAGCAGAGATTGGTTGCAGTGATTACTGTAAGCTGCCAGTGTTTTCATTACAAACAGCAGACGATTTCTAATAAAAAGATTAGAGGTGTATGGCGTCTTCAGAATCATGTCATGAAGTGAATTTATCATGACCAGGACACTAGCGACCCCATTTTCCACAGCTGTAAAATAGATATATGGTACATTTCATTTTTTATATTCTTTTAAAAATGGCCCATAGTACTGACTGCCATTACAGCGGTAATGCGTTCAGTTAGGAAAAGAATACGTTGCAAAAAGTTTCTGCCCTTTTGCTTTTTAGAACTGATAGTTCAGTGGTTATTACTTAATTTAAATACTAAAAGCAATCACAATGAAAACACGACTATGGTACTTGATGTCATTTAATGTGATTTGTGCCCTTTATTGTGAGCCATTTTGGTTAAACAATTGTCAACTATTAACATGTCCAGGTCACCCCTGAATCAAAAGGAAAAATAAAAGTTTATATTAATAAGTGACTATGTTTGCATGCAGCCAATTACCCATTGAAAACCAGGATATTAGCAATAACCCGGTTGCAAACGGCCATGTAAACACCGGCAAAACCCCGAATCTGCTCATATCCTGGATTTTAAAAACGGGGTAAAACCCCTTTCTAACCCAAATTTTTGGTCATGTAAACGCGTATCGGCATATCCCCATAGTGGTTTGTTTTCTGCAAATGTTTCGCAAGGAATCTTGGTCTTTTGAGAAGAGAAACTTCTCAGCGCATACAAAAATCCGCGTGCAGTATACCGGAAGTAAACATGGCGAAACCAGGCGAGACACAGCACAGCATACTTTTGGAGTGAGCTCAGTAACGTTACCAGCATAAAAGCGCAAACAAAGGTGATCGCTATCTGCCCAGAACTATTCATTATCCACGTGCTGCTGTTGTTGTTGTCTTTGGATACAGGAAGAAGAATCTGAAATGACTTAAGGTTGTCCGTACGTCTAAGACGCTAACCGCGCGTCGCTGTTTACATCGGGATATTGCAATTCCATGTATACAGGAGAAACTCTCTCTGCTCACAATGGTTGGGTATCGTTTGAATTTGAACGATTCTGATTTCTGATTTCATTTCCATCATTTCTTCATTCTCAATTCTGATTCTTTTAAGAGGCAGGGTCAAAAAAGTTTAGCTAACCTTGCTAACCAACGGTCTTTCTGAAGGAAATACTCCTTCTGTCACAAATACTCCTTTTGTCACAAATTTTGCATTTTGCCGAGATTTAGTTATTTTTAGAAAAGTGAAGCCACACTTTGGACCGCCGACGTAAGCTACTCATGTTTGACTCGCGCGGTTATGCCAACACTTCCGGTAGACACTTCTTCGTTGGTGTTGTTCAGTGGTTTCTTCTTCCGGTCGCGGACTGTGAATATCGAAACTAGGAATCAAAATTTTAACTTTTGAAATTCGAAAATAAAGTTAGTCCCGGTTCCAATCAATTCTCGATACCCAACCCTACTGCTCACGCATGTAAATGGGTTAGTCCTAATGTTTCAGAAACCCGAATAGTGACATTAACCCGACCATAACCCGAAAATTGGCTGCATGTAAAAGTAGTCAATGACACTACAGCTGAAGATGTTAGCAAGATTTTTAATAAATTAATGCTTTTGTTAAGAAAGGATTCATTAAATTTATCAACTTAAAGATGTTTACACAGATACAAAAAAATATATTTTAAATAAATGATGTTCTGTCATGACATATCTCAGGAGATGATATGGCAATTGAGATTGGCATGGTAATAGATAAGGCACTGTTAATATATTTGGTCTTTTGATCAATAGCAAGTACCGGGATGTGCTACTGCCAGTACATTCACAGACATGCTGATGCTGCACATTTAACACACATGAAGTAACCCCTGTAGTAGATCTATACAGTTGGAGCTGGGGAGGGAGGAGGGTTTCTGAAAGCACGCTACACACTGCTAACTGCAAACACTACCAGTATTTAAATGTTGAGCCGCAGCTTATTGTCCGCTGATGCAACAGCAACCAATCAGAAGCACTATGTAGATAATGATGGGATCACTACCAAATTGAGTCAAGGACCTATCAGCATGCGCTCTAGAGTTTAATGCCAGAACTTTGTATTTCTTTTGAACTTTACATTCATCAAAAATCATGAAAGAAAAAAACAAAATATTAAGCCTCATGACTTCTATTCTCAATACAAAAATATAAATAAATAAAAATGTAATGTATCTAGATCAAAATAACATGTAATAAATATTATTTTATTTAAATCAATGCATTAACAGCAAATATTCTTCTTTTTTTCTTCTTTTTTTACATTAAAGTAATTTGAATTGGGGGTAATTGCCTAAATGTCACAATGTAGAAAATCTTAATGGTCTTAGAAAACATACCCAAATGCAAATGTAATCTCTACTTGGAAGTGTGTGTCAGTTCCCTTTTCCCCCATTTCCCAACCCCATTCATTTAAACTGATATCCCTGTAACAAATACTGCCACATGGTTCTGCTATCAACAGCTTAAGGTTTCTGATTCCTGATGTGAAATCTGATCTTAGAATCTCACTGTTTTCCTACATTCAGTTGGGACAATTATGGAAAGTGGAGCATGTCTGTGCTTTAAGGTGCACATTCACCCCACAGTAGAGCCAGGGGCCTTTTAAAACACTCTTTGAGTTTCTGTATGCTATTCCTATAGCTGTGTTTCTTCTGCTCAGCCCTCATTTAACATCTTATATCTTATCTATTTACTTATCTGGTGCTTCAGCATGCTCAAAAGAAACAAATGATTTGAAAACCACTGAGGGGAAGATTATGGTAAACCTCGAATTTGTTTTGCTTGGAAGAAAGCCTCCGCAAGGTTCCGCTCAATTTCGACAATACACGATTGTTATGGTAGCATAATGCTAATTGGCTATGGATATAGAAAGGGAAAATACAGATTTTTTTGTCCTCTAAGAGCTGAGCAGTCATGCTGCGCTTATCTACAAAATAACTTAAAACTGGTGTCTGATGGTGAATATGAGGCAAACGGTAAAAGCTGATTGTTAAAGAGAGCGCTTTATAGAGATGCCATCTCTAGTTCAGAAGGAAAGGCAAAGTAGCATTTGCCTTGAAGCTCAGACAACAGCTGAAATCTCCTTCCTGAAAGACTGCGACATCAAAGAACTTCTCAGCGCACATCTGTCTCTGCCATCCTGCGACTGGCAGCGCTTGAGAACTCTGTCTTACTAGAGCGCTCTGTGTTCTACCATCATAAAGCTGTATTATCTATTAACATTACCAATCTACACTAGCATTTACAAGTTTGGACACTGCTATACCACTTGTAAATCATTGATAAAGTCATCAGAACTATAAAGTAATGACCATAACACGCTAAACAAATACAAATTAAATAAATTACATTAATGTTGATCTTTGAACTTACTATTAATCAAAGAATCCTTAAAAATGTATCACAGTTTCTAGAAAATAGTAAGCAGCAAAACAGTTTGTAACATTGATAAAACATAAAGAAAATGTTTCTTGAGCATGAAATCAGCATGTTTGAATGATTTCTGAAGGATCATGTGAAAATGAAATTCAGCTATAAATCATAATTTCAAATATATGCAAATAGAAAAAAAAAAGTTTGATCATATTTGTGTAGCATGTACTGTATGTTCTGTTTTGGTTGAGTTTCCCTGTTTACCCTGTTCAGGGATGTGTTTCCCAAAAGCATCGTTACTATGCAACGTAAGTTCTGACGTTATCAGCATAGTTCAATGAGTCATGTTTCCCGAAAACATAATTCTAACGAACATTCGCAAAACAGCATCACAAAGTTGCAAGGTTGAAGCGACAGCTCTCGACCTGTGGTTAGAGGCATAGTTTCTTGTTTGCATGACATGTGGACTTAATAAATCCTTATCTTAAGCCAAATAAGCAAGCGTACATTCAGTACAATCTGTATATTTTATTTAGAATACAAAAAAAATAATTTACGTCTTTTAAAGTAAAAGACGTAAATGACATTTGAAATCAAGCTTTAAATCAAGAGATTTACGTTTAAAGAGATTTTAAAGGTGTAGTTCACTTTTAAAAAAACTTTTGCTGATAATTAGAGGTGTAACTATATTTAAACCGAACCGAAAAACACGATACAGAACTCCTTCCTGAAAGATTTTAAAGGTGTAGTTCACTTTTAAAAAAACTTTTGCTGATAATTAGAGGTGTAACTATCTTCGAACCGAACCGAAAAAACACGATACAGAACTCACGATTCGAATCGCGATACTCTTGTTGCGATAATTGCGATACTCTCGAACACGCCCCGCCCCGCCCCCTGCTAGCCCGGCCCCCGCCCAGCCTGGCTCAATGGACCTCATGTCTTATGTGTACAGAATGTACTATTAAAGACTTTGTCATCCTATGTGATCATGCGCTTTACTAAAGCCTACATACTGCCTGACATTTTTTATATATATAAATACTATAATTAAATGAGTGGCTGTGAATGTGGAAATTCAGTCAAGATATTAAAAGGAGGCAGAATGAGAGTGATAAAAAAGAAACAGAGCATTTCTGTTTTCTCCACAACCCTGCCTGCTGATTTACAGGGTGGACACCACACTATTGTTTACTGTTAATTGCTATTAAATTATACCATAGTTCCATGCAAGATGACATTTCGCCTCAAGTAGATATACTGCCGGCAACACTTCTACCCAGCATGAATTCAAATAACAGCACGGCCAGTAAATTTGAATGTAAATACATCCATGTCAGAGGGATAAAAAATGAGATCAAACCATCATCTGCAGGATGTGACAGACACAGGTCAAGTCATCAGAGGAGGACGCCAGGCTGATGAGGAGACGAGACCTGGCGAAAACAATGGCCCTGGACAGCATCACAATAGCTTCATTAGAAGGGTTCACGTTATCAAGGCTTGGGGGAATGAGTGGAAATATCAAACCCTGCTTAATATGGAACCTTCTGGAAGACACGGCTGCCATAAGGTTCCATCATCGATGACGGCAGGGTGATTATGTTTGGTAATCTGATGCTCGTTAAGACGTAGGCGCTGAAATCATGTGATGGAGGAGACAGGTATGAGGGGAAAAATACAGGAAAGAAGGGGCACATACTGATAATACACACAAAGGCTTCAGTGAGAAGTTAGTAGTTCAAATCTCAGTTCTGGCAAACAGCTTAGATTCATTACTTTCACACAATGATTTGACAGTACACTCAAAAATGATTCAAAAATCCTGGCATTTACACATCCTCATGTTGTTCCAATTTTTTCCAGATTTTTTTTTCCTGTAACACTTTTAAAAGTCAGGTTGAAAGCCAGGTTACTACATGGACTACCAGGAACTGTGATGAGTGAAACACATGGAAATATATTTAACAGCTATAATTTATTTCTAGTAATGCAAAACAGGACATCATAACTTATCTTTGGGGAAAATGTAAGGGTGATATCTATTCTGTAGTTCTGTAAAAAAACAACTGTGTTTCCAATCTCATTCAGTAAGATAAAATTCCACTGAAACTTCTACAATAGGAATAGGTAACATAAAATGTTTTTATGATACACAGATAAAACAACCTAAGAACCATTTATGAATTATATTAATGCTTTTTTACGCATTCAAAAATGAAGACTACAAAATCTTATCAGCATGATGAATAAATTGGATTGACTGTAAAAAACTGTACACAAAAAGGAGAAGAGAATGTGACCGATCGAGCTTTGCATGCTCTTTAACGCATGAATGACCTTTAACGTATAAATGACCTTTTACGCACATCCAATAAGCAATTTAGCGACGTAGGCTACATATGGTACGCACATTTTTTGCCTACCAGATGCACGGATTACTTTTGCGTATAAAGATCAAGCCTAATAAAAGCACTCATTCTATAGGCCTAGATACGCAGTACCCAAACTCCCGTTAAAAATCACAAAAATGTGTGACATGAATCTCTTACATCGAATCTGCAATTTGCTGTTTATGATGGAAGTCAGAAGAATTCATTCAGCGCACTGAACAAAACTATTTGTCTCAAGCAATGACTAATCTGAACGCCTCTGATTGGACATCACACTCATAAACTCAATGGAAATGTGTGTGATTGGTTGAATTGCTCAACGCTGCAAAGCGAAATCTGATGGAAATGCAGTAGCCGGATGGATCGAATGAACATTAAGTAGTTTGTTTAACTAATATTATTTTTACAGTCTGTCTTATCTCCGCCTCTTCACTTCCCATGCAGCATCCCTCTTGTCTACACACCTGCTTGTCGTCATCATCGTCACCTGTGTTTCGTCATTGTCATTATCTGTGCCAACTGTTTCTGTTAATTAGGATCTGTATTTAGTTTCCTTCTGTTCAGTTAGTCTTGGTTCGGTTTCCAGGATGGCAGCCCCATCGGAGGAATTTCGCCGGCTTCCAGGAACTTTCTGTTGGGGTAAGCTGGACAGATGAAAGTATTTTGGGGAGGTCAGGATAACCATCTGTACTAGCGAGCTCCAGCGGAGGCAATCCCAGGCACATTTACTAACTATCTAGATCATGTGCTGTGCATCTCAAGCCACCTTAGCCACGCCACCTCTGTCGAGAGCCCAGAGCCTTCACCGCTGGAAGGCCTCGACTGCCCAAACAGAGACTGTTCACGTCCCGTCTGCCCAGCCTGAGATTGTTTACATCCCGTTTGCCCAGCCCGAGACTGTTCACGTCCCATCTGCCCAGACTGAGACTGTTCACGTTACGTCTGCCCAGCCTGAGACTGTTCACGTCCCGTCTGCCCAGCCTGAGACTGTTCACGTCCCGTCTGCCCAGCCTGAGACTGTTCACGTCCCGTCTGCCCAGCCTGAGACTGTTCACGTCCCGTCTGCCCAGCCTGAGACTGTTCACGTCCTGTCTGCCCCAGCCTGAGACTGTTCACGTCCTGTCTGCCCAGCCTGAGACTGTTTGATTTTAGGCTAAAATGACCGGCATTCCCGATTATTCTCGGAAGAATCACATCCTTGCAGTATTTACATTTTTGAGTGGACTATCAAATGACCACAAGGATGAGTAAATTCATTTTAATTTGTGAGTAAACTATCCCTTTAAGAACTAAGCACAGCACTAAACAGTGGTCCAGTGGTGACAAATACTACCAAAGTATTAAAAATTACCACAGTACTAAAACTTTAACATGGTGCAGTTTCAATCCTTTGATGACTCAAGTGTGATTGTGTACCATAAATATTAATTTACTGTATTTTTTAAGCGTGTCTTAAATTTCTACACTACCATTCAACAATGGCCAAAACTGCAAAACTACTGAGCTAGGATCAATTTCTACCACATTTTATAAATATATTCAAGCATCATTTCTACATGGGAAATAAAACTTCTTTTTTTTTAATCCACACAAATCTAAATGGACTGTGCATGGGTAACACCAGTCTCAGTTTAAATCACTCCTAAACAACCCAGAAGTCTCATGAACAGGTCATGAGCAGCCATTCTGAGAACACGTCCACGCATAGTATTTAGTGCCTGCAGTCATGTTATTGTAGCTATATAGGAGTGTCTCTCTCCATTAGAACTGTTCAAGAACTTCAGCTGCACTCGAGAGCCTGATGCAAAAGAGTGAGGATCGATGGGCCGGATGAATCAGCCTCCCTGGTGGCAGAGTTTTAAGTGCCGGGGCCCGTGCTTGTACATCCGCATCAGGAGACCTGTCATGCTGTACTTACAATCAATTAAAGAAATTAGCCTTCTCACCCCCAGCCCTCCCCTGCTCTTCTCCACACACATGCTGACGGACAGGGGAGCAGAGACACCTCTCCCTCAACAGCTGGCTCTAAATGACATCAGTGTGGGAGAAACATCTGGAACGACACCTGCCAGCTCTACCTCGGCAGTTGTTTGCATGGAGAGGAGAGGATGAAAAAATTTGCTCAGCACTCTGTGAACAGGATATGTGCAGTCAGACGAGAGACATTCATTCTGTTAAAGTGAAGGTGAATGACTCGATGACAGAATATTGATGGATATGAAAAACATCTGTGCGTGAGGAGTGTCATCCTGTTGCAATGTTAAATATGAAATTTTAGAGAAGTTTACGTTTTAGAAAAGTTTATGCAAGTGCATAAGCTTAAAGTCCCCATAAAATCAAAAAGAACAATTCTTTTTTTATACATGGAATAATACAGTATTTATTATAAATGTGCACATATTTTGTAATTCATGTACCCCTTTAATCTTGAATCAAGGTACCCTGCAGCAAGTCCACAGCAATAGCAAAGACAATGATCCAATAAATTCTGGATGGATAAAATCAGGTCCCGTTTAACATTTTTTCTTGTTCGAGAAGCCAATTCAGAAGAGATTATAGCAACTTTAATTTCATGCCTACTTACAAGTCAACATGAAACAAACCATTTTACTTATTTCAGAGTGAATCAAGATTATCAAAGAGAATTAGATTGATTTGATCCATCTGGACTATTGGACTGTGTAAAGTCTCTATATGATAGGTGGTAGGAGGAATTGAAAGTTGAGGCCCCATTTATACCATGTGTTTTCTGTGATCAGATTACTCTCAACCATGTTAAAAGTTACACATTCCTTAAGATGCAGTGAGATCTAATCACAAAAATGCATTTGGAGGCGTTCTGGGAGAATTTCCAACATTTAATTATAAATTTTCATTATTAGCATGTAGATAGGCAAGTAATATGTCACAGTGACATACAATATACAGAACAATAGATAGAATGACAGACAGACAGACAGACAGACAGACAGACAGACAGACACACAGACAGACACACAGACACACAGACAGACAGACAGACAGACAGAACAGACAGACAGACAGACAGACAGACAGACAGATAGATACATAGATAGATACATAGATGGATACATAGATATGGAGGTACTGCAGTTGTTGAAAACCCCACCCACTGTAACCTCAGACCACACCCCTCAGCACACAGTCCAGATCAGCTGTAATCGCTCAGTATGGACATGCAGGAAAGCGCGTCTGTGTTTTCAAGGTTTGAAGGTGACATGGATAAGTAGATAAAGCTTCAGACTGAGTATTCAGGCCACTGGTGAAGCATCCCAAGAGCCCTTCAACCCTCTTTGTATACTCTCTGTATCCTTCCCACCACCCCCTTTTCTCTCTCAGAAGGGGTGGAAGCTTCCTCCCCTCCCGCTCTCACCCAACGGCAGGGGAACGACCCGCAAGGTCGGAACCCTCAAGTGGACGTGCCCGAGTCTCAGAAGGAACCTTATTCTAATTTCAGCGCTATTCCGTTCCACTCTGGCCCATGTAATAAATCTTGTTTGGTGACAAAACGTCCAATTAAAGAAGGAATTGACACAAAAAGAAAGGTGTGTGAGGGAAGTGTGAAAAAAAAATACAAGAAGGAATGCTGCCTCAAGGACAAAGTCTGCCGCTAATGAACGTCAGTGGCATAATGATCGGAGTGATTGGGAAATAAGTTCTCAGGTTGTGATAGAGAATGGACTGTACACTCATTAGGAACTTAAAAGCTAGAACTCTTTAAATATGAGGTGAGATGTTTAAAAGCTAAACTCAACTGTTAAACCAAATGAGATCTTTAGAAATGATAAAATCTTCACTATATGTGATACTAAACATAACCAGTTTCCATTGAAATACTATGATATTAAAATATTCTGTTGTATTTTTACATATTCAGGTTACAGAGCTCAGACTGCTGGGATACGTACCTTTATCTGTACTGACTGCCAAATTTGCTAAGTCAAGGAAATTGCGTCTATAGAGCTGTTAAGTCACATAAGTTTGGAGGTCAAACCAGAAAGTTAATAATTCAATAAAAATGACAAATTCCACAAGGATGTGAGCTTACATACTTCACAAATCAGACTATTGTTATAGTCCCTAGCATGCTTACATTTTTAAAGCACACAAAGTTTACATTTGAAGTGTGATTAAGTTACATTTTAAAACAAAATGTGACAGTAAAAAAAAAATAAATCCAGAAATCACAATGTATGATTTTTTAACTATTAGCTGTATCTATTTGTATGATACAGCTGCAAATAAGTATTTGAACACCTGAGAAAATCAATGTTAATATTTGGTACAGTAGCCTTTGTTTGCAATTACAGAGGTCAAACATTTCCTGTAGTTTTTCACCAGGTTTGCACCATAGACAGTATAAGAAATGGATAGAGCCATCTCATTGGAACTCAATTGAGACAAGTGAAGCCCATTTTTAGAGATTTTATAGGACTTCTGTTCCTGACGCGCAGACTCAAACCGACTCAAACAGAGCTTGACGACGTAGACGTGACGTGAGCAACCCATTTGTCTTCTAGTGGCTGTGGCATGAGAAATCTGAATCATTCCCTTCCAAAACTTGCAGAGGCAGAGAGTGTGAGTAGGAGCTAACCATGAGCTAGGAGCAGGAGAAACTTTTGCTAGGTATTCTGATTAATTATTTTGTCATTTTGCCTCCACGTTTCCCCGATTGCCCGCAAGCTTCTCCTCCTGTCCATACTGTAATCTCTCTACTGTGCCACAGAGAGTCACGTGGTTATGACGCAATCGTTAGCCTACTTTTACAAAAAACTGCTTCTACGGGCTATAACATAAGCTACAAGGTAATGGAGCATTTTATACATTGTCGTTTTTCTTTAGAAATAAATAATGGACAAATGGAGTCTTCAAACGCCTCAGATGTAAATCGAAAGTGACACCAAAATAAATGGGAGTCAATGGTAATGCTAACTTAAGTGAAGTTCTGCTACAAGATGGCGCACCGGGCCAGCTTCAACTTCCGATCGATGGATTACCTACTTGGTTTTCACACACTGCAGGAGGGATTTTGGCCCACTCCTACACACAGATCTTCTCAAGATCAGTCAGGTTTCTGGGCTGTTGCTGAGAAACACAGAGTTTCAGCTCCCTCCAAAGATTCTCTATTGGGTTTAGGTCTGGAGACTGGCC
Organism: Hybognathus amarus; assembly: GCA_030378365.1. Classification (NCBI taxonomy): domain Eukaryota; kingdom Metazoa; phylum Chordata; class Actinopteri; order Cypriniformes; family Leuciscidae; genus Hybognathus; species Hybognathus amarus. The sequence continues at coordinate 517,180 of JAQIUQ010001378.1, forward strand.
AGGCCACACCAGAACCTTGATATGCTTCTTACAGAGCCACCCTTTGGTTCTCCTGGCTGTGTACTTCGGGTCATTGTCATGTTGGTAGACCCAGCCCAACCCATCTTCAATGCTCTAACAGAGGGAAGGAGTTTGTTCTTCAAAATCTTGTAATACATCATCCTCTCCTTAATACAGTGCAGTCGCCCTGTCCCATGTGCAGAAAAACACACCCAAAGCATGATGCTACCACCCATGCTTCACAGTAGGGATGGTGTTCTTGGGATGGTAACCATCATTCTTCTTCCTCCAAACACGGTTAGTGGAATTATGAGCAAAAAGTTATATTTTGGTCTCATCTGACCTCATGACTTTCTCCCATGACTCCTCTGGATCATCCAAATGGTCATTGGCAAACTTTAGACGGGCCTTGACATGTGCTGGTTTAAGCAGGGGAAACTTCCGTGCCATGTATGATTTCAAACCATGACGTCTTAGTGTATTACCAACAGTAACCTTGGTCCCAGCTCTTTTCAGGTCATTGACCAGCTCCTCCCGTGTAGTTCTGGGCTGATTTCTCACCTTTCTTAGGATCACTGTGATCACGAGGTGAGATCATGCTTGGAGCCCCATTGTCATGTTTAGCTTCTTCCATTTTCTAATGATCTAATTATATTATTATATTAAATATTATTCATCTAATTTAGAATAATAAATTGAGTGGGGGCCATTTTAAAGGCAGACTAACAGGTCTTTGAGGGATTCTAGCTGATAGAGAGGTGTTCAAATACTTATTTGCAGCTTTCTCACACAAATAAATAGTTAAAAAATCATATATTGTGATTTCTGGATTTTTTTTTTAGATTATGTCTCTCACAGTGGACATGACCTACGAAGACAATTTCAGCCCCCTCCATGATTTCTAAGTGGGAGAACTTGTAAAATAGCAGGGTGTTAAAATACTTATTTTCCTCACTGTATATATATATATGTATACATATATATATGAAAAAAATCCCCATACATGCTTGACAGGTGATTCAACCCTATAGCTGATTGTGTTTCACACAATTGTTACATCATGTCATCAAGCAGAGTAAATTCTCTGATGAACAGAATACAACATTATAGTAAAATCCACTAATTAGCGATGGAAGCTCTAATCAGTCACTTGTTACTTAAGCAGACACTATTTGTCTAAAGCAACTTGCAGCACACTAATTGCAGGGCCGGTCTCCATGGAGCCACATGGGGTTAAGTGCTGTGCTCAAGGGCATAATGCTGATAGAACAGGGCTGTAATCTCAAGTCAATTCTACAGTTCCTGGGTCACCCCTATTTCAAACTAAACCTGCAAGCCCAGTTCTATGACCTTCAGGCTATCAACACCCCTCAAATCAAACTTTTAACAAATTAAACATTGTACATTTTCAAAACTCCCCCTTAAAAATCCAAACTGATAACACTTGTAACACAGCTATTCATATACACTTATATAGAGCACTTATATAGAGAGAGATTTGCAATTTGTGAAAATAAAGCAGCTAGAGTGCAAAGGAGAGGAAACAGTTAATGACTGAATAAGACATAGAATATAGTCAATACAGTATGTATGCCATGTGATGCTGTAAACAGATTATCATGGTAGAGACTGCCACATTACTGTAACTCACCCTTCATCTGTAAAGGTCAACTACTATATATATTCAGTCATATGGCACAGTGAAAATATTTACTGTATTGCCAGCAAACTCTGTTCTAGCACAAAACCTCATGGCTGTTTCAAATCTTCATCACACCTTTTGATAATACACTAGATAAGATACTTTTACAAACATTATGGATTCAATTTCATAAGTTATGTAATGTCAGTGTATTTTTCTAACGTGGCAACTGTAGTCTGTATTACTGTAATTATTTCAGCAACAAGGTTGATTTTAAACATGTATCTTGCATTTTTTGCTAGTGAATTAATTGATTGTTAAAAAGTACTAAATTGAGTACTAAATAAAGTACTCTTGTGTTCCGGTGATTAAACCAAATTTACATTTTACAGTAATCTTGTGTTTGAAACAATGATTATGTGGACTGAAATGTGTATAACTGTAAAAGTTAATAGCTGTTACAAGTGTGATCATTTTGGATTTTTGTACTAAGAGTTTAGAAAATGTGCACATTATGAAAATAGTACCAAAGCAAATAAAACTGAACATTTGTGTTCATTTTAATAATAATAATAAAATTATAAATATTATAATTAATCATTTATTTAAAAAATAATTAACTTTACCTTTAAGTAAGAACTAAAGCAGCCAGTTCAAACAAAGTACCAGACAAACACAACAACTGTAAACACAATACCAATACAGTCCTAGACAAAGGATGCATGCAAAGATGACATCATAATGTTTGAACGGTATTTTTGTGGCTTTCTTGTTGCTCAACTACTGATTAAGTTAGAAAAGCAGAACTGTCCTCAGAAAACTTTAAATTACGTGACCTTCGACCTGTTTCTGAAACATACATCAGGCTAGAAACGACTAATGCCGTAATCTGTAAATGTTTAAACAGATTCATGACATTTTAAAAAAGCCTTCATTAACATTCATTATTTTAATTAGCTTATGATAACACATATGGAGTATCTATGTACATCAAGAAAAAAAAAACATTCAGCATGAAAACAATTGTCTTGGCTCGTTTGAAGCACTTAATTCAACTCACATGTGCATTTGCTGTGCTACAGGAAGCAGAAGAACAAGTTTTGAAAAGCAAATGAGTTGAACTAAACATTTCCCTCAGCGTCAAAACAATCAGTTATCACCAGATCAATGCACATCACTGAAGCCAGAATGGTCAGATCCAAACTCCTTCCCCCTCACCGTGACATCACTCCCATGTTGTCACCGTGACGACGCTCCCCCATGGTAACAAATGGAGCCATCACTGAGGCTCAGAGGAGGCTGGTGCTCCCTCCCATTTACAAACTCCTTCATCAAATCCCACCGGGCCCTGCGTTGATTACTCCCGCAATTAGCAGTGTCAACTCCGCGATATGGATTAAGTGGTCAGGTTTGGGTCTGGGAGCTAATTAGTCGTCTCCCTCTCTTTATGATTTGTTGATTAATTATGAATATTTAGTTAGGAAAAGGGATGTTAATTATTAATCAAAATTAAATTATCTGGTGTAATTAACCACAAAGTTTCCATTTTTTTAGCCTTCACAGGGCGTGCGTCTGCTTGTAGGATGTGAATGGGAAATGGGGGGGGGTGGCTATGACACGTAGCGAACGGTAAAGGTTAGCACAATGTTTACATTGCATCTGGGACGCATCACGGAGAGAATTTTCTGAATGTTGCATTGAGCTATTGGGGTAACATTTGGGCTAAATGTGACGGTTTCATCAATCTTTCCAGATGTCAATGTATCCGTCAAGCTAGCCATTCGTCAATCATGCCTGTTCCTGTAGTGTAAACAGAACTGGTTAACCCAGCTGAAGCAGGACTCCATTCTTTGTCTCTGAACTGGAACAGTGAGGCGAAGGGAATCCAGTGATGAAAACCGCTATATTCATCTTAAATGGGTGACAAAAATACACACACAACCTAGTGAGCTGCCTTCTAAAGCAGCATACTAACTGAAAAGACTCAAAAGTGACATATGTTCCACTTGTGAGAAATTGAGAAACTAAGCTAATGGCAAAACATTCTACTAAGAATAAATAGCAAATATAAAGTGTAAATATATGAAAGGCGTATTTCTCTCATGGTTTCACTAAGCCCATTGTGATGCATTCTGGGATCACCTTCCTGAAGGACACACGTGAAGCTAAAGCAATTATTTTTTATTAATAATAATTTATTTAAAATTATTTATTTGATGCTGTTTAGTGTTTAGTGAATAATAAGTATTCAAGTAATAGTATACTTTTATATAGTTATTTTTGTATCATTGATATACTATACTTCTTTGTTATATTTTGAATTTATAAACATATTAGTATTTTCCATTTCCATTTTAATTGAAGGTTCAACAAGGTTTTATCAACTAGAAGGCAAGCAGGAAAACAGAGTGTGCAAGAGCATAAGCATAACACTGACACGTACAACAACCGACAACCAAAGACTGAAAACAGAGGAACGAAATACAGACATGATGAAATGATAATGAACAGGTGTGATGATTAGATGAGTGAGTGCGGGTGTAAGCCAGGTGGGATTATGGGGCATGTAGTGCGAGGTGACTGGTCTGGTGACTGAGGATTGTGACACACACATACAGTATATTAGTCTTGTCAAAATTAGCATGTTAACGCATGCAAATAATTTGTTCAGTTTAACATGTTAAAAATATTTAACGCAATTAACGCAGCATCTGTTTTTTTCTGTCACCCTTTGCCTGCGCTACAGTACACGATCACGCTATCATTGTTCAAGTGCTATTAAACCTAAACAGACAAAAACAGACAAAATGATGACAAAATTTCTGTTTTGTTGAGTATCATCTTAAGCACAGTCTGAAATAAGTTGAAATGAACGCAAAGAGTTGTGAGAAAATATGATGAGTCAGATCTGGGTCATGTCTTAAAGTGACAACAGCCTATTAAACCAGCTGCTGTCTGTCATTAAAGGAGAACTCCGTCAATTTTAACATTGAGTTAATTTTTTTGTGTACATTCGGAGTGCTGTCAATACAGACAAAAATGACAAAAATTGGTGTTGCCTACACCGTGTTATCCTCTTTTTAATATTCGCACCCTGTTGACTTAAATGGGGCAAGTTCTAAACCTGCTTTTAGCCTCTTAACATCCTTGATTTGTCATTACGAGTGCACAGCCATGTGAGTGGTGTTATTAAGAGTGACCACGGTCAATCTGACTGCAGTAGATGTGAAAGATATTAATAAAAATGATGTTAATTCAGACAGCTCACATATCTGTATTTACTTCCTGTTTTCGGTCGAAGTGCACAGTAGTCGATTGTCAAGTTTGCGCGTGCAATCATTGGTAGCTAAATGATGTTCAATATCTGATTCGGATGAACTATCCATTTGAGCTGATATTAATAATAATAATATACTCAGAACACCACACAGCACCAGCATCGGCTGACAGTCTGATTGTTGCTTAGTTAACAATGCACACGAACTCGACAATCGACTATGTGGACTTCGACTGAAAACAGGAAGTAAAAACAGGTATGTGAGCCATAGATATGTGTATAAAGGCTAGATGTGTCGTCCGCGCTGCTGGCCAACGGAGGTCGACGTCTGCACCTGGCTGCCATCTTGTCACACGCGGCTCGCTCACTCGTAACATTGTGTTAATGGTACATGTACTATTTAAATGACCATAACTTGCTCAATTTTCTACCGATTTTCAAACAGTTTGGTTTGTTCTAAACGTCAGAGATGTAGCTATGACACAGCATACTTATGAATAATAAGTATAAATAAATAATCATCCAGATAATTATAGCCTCGTTAATAACGTTTGTAAGAAACCAAACCGTTTGTAAATCTGTCAAGATTTGAATGAGATAAGAGTATTTGTGTTCGTGTTTACCACTCATCTTACATCAGCTTACCTGTGACAATATGGCCGCCGGTGATGACGATGGAAACTCCGCCGTAACACATCTAGCCTTTATATACATATCTATGATGTGAGCTGGCTGGCTGAAACCAAGTGTTTTATTATGTATCATAGTAAATCCTTGGCTTTGTTTAACTCTGAAATATGAAACATGGAGTTATCTGCTTTTGCAACACTAATATATATATATATATATATATATATATATATATATATATATATATATATATATATATATATATATATATATATATACCTTTCAATGAACTTTAATATAACAGAAGAGTTCCTTTGCAACAGATAACTCTGTTCTTGTTCATTTTCTTCATGTTTTTTTAGTTTTTTTTTTTACTTGTAACAAATAACTTGTAAATGTCCCAATTGGGAGAGGGTGTGCAATTTTCAAAGAGTTTAACTAAATTTTCATGTAATATATTTTTGCATGTATTGTGAGATAATAAATGTAACTGGGTGTGCACACATGGCACATAATATCTAAATAGTGATTAATCGATCGATATAGCCCTTGAAACGAATCCGTAATCGTGTCGTAGAATTTTTTGAGGAATCGGTAAATATCGTATCGCTGGCTAGAGAAACGATATCGTCATAGTGATTAACTGTCCGATTTACACCCCTAATCAGTATAGGTTTTTAGTGATACTGCCCTTCATTCATAGTGCTTAGTAAAAAGATGCCATTAAACAAATAACTAAAATATACTGTCTTTATACTGTTTCTACATTATTTTTATAATAAAATATATATACTAAAAACCTTAATGCAGATCTCTGTAAACATTGATTTTAGGTGTGACAGAAAAAAAATGTGTGATTAATTATTTCCTAATTCGGTTTATTAATATCCTGTTAGGGCCTTCATTAAAGAATGCAATTCTGCAATCTTCAGGAGGCAGTGAAATTGGCAACCTTTTGAAACAGGGTCTTTCCTGTCAGGAGCTTAACTGTGATGCCTTAAAATATATTGCCTATGGAGGCAGCTCACTAAGTTTTGAAACACAGGCAGGCTCATCACAGTGTCCCAAGCCATCTCCTTTTATTTACATTACCTATGAAATCAACGCTCCAATGATTATCTTCTGTTTACCTAGATGGAGCAATACGGCGATATTTATCGCTGCGCCGTGGCTAAATATAGCCGTGTAGCCACGGCACCCAGCGACACTGTGGGAGGTTCTGTTCAACTGTTGGTCTTTAGGCTGACAAGAGGCAGAATTCCTGATGAATGCTTCTTTTCATCTGTGTGACTGTGTGTATTTGACTGAGTAAATATTTAGCCACATTGGACTTGGCTGCTGATTCTACCCAGATGGACGGATTGATGCCTCAGTGGCAAGGCTTGCCAAAGACAATCCAGAGACCTTATGTAAGTACCGCCCGGCTCTGCAGAGCAGATTGAGGGCTGAGGTGACTAACCGCTATTTACAACTGATCTGGAATAATTCGCTTTAACTGTCCCTCATCCTCAACCATAATGATTAATGCTACATTGCTAATTCAGGAGGCCAGATTATCAGTCGTAACGTAAGAGGTTATGGGCTGCGAGCTGAGGTATTGTGGTCAATGAATTGCCTTAATGCTGGATGACACCACATACGACTCGATAACGAAACCATTCCGGCCCGTAAGCTCGGTATAAATCTCATCTCCATCAAAGCGTGTTTGTTTTTGTCTAGAAGGACGATTCCTTATGATTGAACAAATAGCTAAACATCATATTCATTGTTTCGCATAAACAGCCATTTCCTTTCATATTTATATCAATTCATCATAATGGCAAACATATTTGGATGCACAGAGAGGGTCAATGACTGGAGACATCAGCACTTTTTATCAATTCACCCTTTTAAATGCATTTCTTCATACATTTCTCACCTTTAATTTTCCATCGGGGACTGTGACAAGATCGGGAAGATAATCGGATTTATCATAATCACCAAAAGCTATGCATGACGCGGCCAATTTACATGAAATAAATATAAGCTGGGATAAGTCCTGCCTCTGAGCTGTGCTTCACGATATCACGACTGCAGGTAAATTTGAATGACAGAGCATAAAGACCAGAAACAAACAGAGAAAGAGAGAGAAAGAAAGAGAGGAGACAGAGAGAGAGAGCGATAAAAGTGTGTGCAAATATCGTTCATTAATTACTGGATAATAAATAATGGGAAACCAAGGGCAACGTTTTTACATTTTACTTCAAAAGTCAAATATATATTTTGACTAAAAATATTTAAAATGAGTCTGAGACCACATTAAAATCAGGTGTAAATCTGATTTCTTTTTTTAGTATTCAGAGAATTGGCTTAATTTAAATCAAGAAATGATATGATATAAAAACGAATATACATTTCTATATTATTTTTGTCACAAATCCAAATAAGCGCATATGTGAGGTATTCTTAGATGCTAAAATGATCTACATTGGCAGATGAGCACTACCATTCAATTATACTTTAAATTCAGCAAGGACACATTAAATTGATCAAAGGAGATAAAATAAATGCTTTTCTTTTGAATGTTCTATTCATTAAAGAATCCTAAAAAAGGGTTCTATTCAGCAAGGAAACAAAGTTGATCAAAAGTGATCCGATAAATGCTGCTCTTTTGAACTTTCTATTCATCAAAGAATCCTAAAAAATAAAAAAGGTATCACAGTTTCCAGAAAAATATTAATACTGTTTGCAACATTGATAATAAGTGCTCATTTTCTTGAGCACCAAATCAGCATACTAAAACTATTTCTGAAGGATCATGCAGCACTGAAGACTGGATTAATGATGCTGAAAATGTAGCTTTGCCATCGTATGAATAAATTAAATTTTATAATTATATTTTAATGAAAAAAACATATTTTTCATTGGAAAAATTATTAAACAAGATCACTGTTTTTACAGGAATTTTGATCAAATAAATTCAGCCTTGAAGACCAAAAGAGATTTATCTCAAAAACATTAAAAACCAACACAAAACATGTGAAAAGTAGTCTTTCTAGCCTGGGAAAACCCAGACAACTTCCGGCAAATTTAGATTTGCTCTGAAAGTTAGTCTGGCAAAGAGCTCGATTCAAGCCCTTTTCCAATCCGTCGAAATCGCGGCACCAATCAGAAACGTTGGGGCGGGCTTTACACGATGACGACAGCGCTAGGATTTTGAAGCAGATTTTGTAGCCTACATTACAAAGATGGATGCCGCCATTGAACATCACTTGTTCGAATCAGCTATGCGTTTAAGAGATTTGAACGTTTCCGTATTTGTTAAAAAACGAGCAAAGAACAACACTCGGAGATGGTTCTCTGCCAGCCGCCGCTCTACATATGTCATCTCCTTCATCGCTCTGATTGGTGTTAGGTCTACCCGCGACGTCCGTTGGTGACACCCCTCTGGAAATTATTTGTCTATGACGCTTTGCCAGACCATAACTCAGTTACAACTAAGAATGGTCTGGTTTTAACCAGGCTGAAGCCTTTCATTTAAATATACCAAACATATAGACCCATTTTCATAGACCCACAATTGTCCATAATGAGGTATAGGTGAATGTGGCAAAGCCCTGAGGAAATATGATCTAGTCATATTTTGAAATTGCAGGGGCTGAATGAATTACACTGAGACAGCAGATACAGGAGATTAAGAAAAATGCGACAAACTTTTGCAAGCCTGCCAAACTTTCGTGCCTTCAAATCTGCGCTAGTGCTTACATGTGTAGTGGAATACATGTGCCCTTTCATTTAATTTCATTTAATTTATTTTATAATGTTTCCTGGGTTGCAAAAGGGGGTTTCCTGGGTTAGTGTGTTTTTTAGATCAAAAATAGTCATAATTTAGAAATAAAAGGCATTTTTCCTAGTCTGATTTTAGCCTCTGCTTTGAACACCCTGTTTGAAGGGGCGTGTCTGCTGTGTGTAACCGGCCTCTGCTGTGATTGGCTGACATGCTTGCATATGAAATAGCTATGTATTACATGTGAAACTCTCTCGAATAATTTTACTACAGCTATTATAGGTTTTTACTATTACAGCTATCGAGATTAACGAATCGTGAGATGTTTTTGAAGTATTTAGATCTATTCTCACCACATAAAGTGTTGCTGTGATGAGCATTGAGCAGCAGATGACGGTCTGTCGATCGCGAAGGATGAGGATATTATCATTGCAACACAGTTTCTGCCTTCTCTGCTTTCACTAATGCAGACACGATCATGTAAATACAGTAAGAGCTTTGTTGTGCAGTGTAACGTGCGTCATTGAATTCATAACGAGTTTGGCAAGTGTCCAGATAAACTCACGCTGTGATTGTTCTTTGATCGCTTTCTTTCTGTGTGTAATTCACAATTTCAATACGATTTTTTTTCATCCTACTAAAAGAAATGATGTGGAGTTGATATTTAATCACTGGCCTGACTTACTGATGCATAAACAGTATTGAACGATTTTAAAGTGAAAGATTTAAAGTGTCTGAACTTGAACAACAACACATCAGCTCGATCCGAGGCCAGTTCTTGGCAATTTGAGGAAACAGTCGTCGGTGAAATGTTTGAAAATTTCCAGAGAAAATTAAATTAACCCATTGTTTCTTCAGAGGCTTGGACAAAGGAAGTAAAATATACTTTTGTGTTCATGTGTACATCCGAACACTGATTCTCTGCTTCGGCTGCTCAGCTCCGTCTCATCTGTCATAGAACATGGGCTGGCATATGCAAATGTTAGGGGTCGTACATATTAATGATCCCGACCGTTGCGTAACAGTCAGTATTATGTGGAGAGTTGCCTGTTTTTCAGGGCTGTTTTTCAAAAACGAGATTTAAGTAAGAAGGACAAAACAATGTTGTTTGAGACTCACTGTATGTCATGTCCATGTACTGAACTCTTGTTATTTAACTATGCCAAAATAAATTCAATTTCACATTCTAGGGCACCTTTAAATATACCAAACATATAGACCAATTTTCAGTAGGTAAACATGGTGATGTTTTTTTTTTTTTTAGGCGGTGCTTAGGTGGAGGCAGAACGATCCTCTGGCCGCTTCCCTAACATTAGTTTGCAAGTTTTGTTAGCTTGTTTTTTAACAATGACTGGAAAAATTTTTTACCTTAATGTGTAAGGTCACTCACTGTCCAGGACAGCAATTAATATTTGCAAAAGTTCATTTTAATGGTCAGAACCAGATTGGAACCACATTGTCAATATAGACGATTTGATAGGATTAACTGCTACCTTCAGTTGAGTGGCCTGACTTCTACACCTATCCGCCTAAAGAGAAATTGAGGACATATAAATCTTTAGATGCCTATAACAATGGGCTGAATGGTCATGTACAAGACTTGTGTAGTACGATCCGCAGTTCTGCCTAGTCAGCGCAAAGAAGACGACAATGTAAAGAGTGACGTATTAATTTTTACCCGTGACGTAACTGTGACGTCGGCTCATAATTGGTCTATTGAACATTCATCATGCACTACACACATTTTTGTCCAATCAAATGCTATCTAGAATGAGAATGTCCCTCCCCCTTTTTAACATGCAACAGACAAGTACTGTAGGTTCATGGCTGTGATGTAACTGAACTCAATATTGGCTATAGAAAAACAAAAAGAAAGAACAAAATAGGGTGACCCCTTTATTTAAAACTAACCAAAGGACAGCTGCAGTTATGTATGTTCCTCCAACAACTGATACATTATATATAAAGGCCTCAAAACTTGAATATTTTGTTATATCTTGAAATCAAACTGGTTGAACTGCCATCATTATCATTCTTGCTTGTTTTTTAGTTTTTTCAAAAGTGATGCATTTGGATTGTGATTCCTTTCAAAATACATTAACTTACATTTGATCGAAACTTTGACAGGGCCGTGAGGTCATTTGCCTCTTCATGGAGTCATCAAAAACTCAGTGTTTCCCTTTTAACAGACAAAAATCAACTCCACCCTGTGCATTTATAAGCCACTGTCCCTAGAACATGCCAGAACTTGAGTTCCTCTTTGTGCCTGTGCAGGGATACGTCTGATTGGCTCTGTGAAATACGGAGGCTGAAGTAACGAGCGCGGTCTCTAAACCCGATTAAAGGGGGGAGCCATTTTGTCTTCTTTCCTTTGCTTTTCACTAATTACACAGAAGCTTCAAAAGAAATTATACACATCATGACTGACCCCAAAGTGACGGCTATAGAGGCGTGCTGTACTATTGGTCTGTTGTGAAATGACAGTATTATATTAGAATTAGAGTCCAGTCGTGATTTCTCACAAAGTTCTATTGTGTTTAATATAATCGTTGCAGAAACATACAAATGACAGACCCTCGGTATCATTGTTTCATGATCAAAAAGAAATTACTACGGTGTCTTCGGCACGGCTCTTCAAGGCTTCTTTTGTTTCCCTGCCCTGTTTCAGCCGCATTGATTTCCTACAGGCCTGAATTAGCATTCGTCTTTCTCTCCCTCTCATTAATCAATTTACACACTCTCTCTTTCTCTAATTGCTGGCCGATGCTGGTTATTAAAAGCCCTTTCAGAATACTCCACGGATAAGCCCAGCACAAATCCCCACTTCACTGCAGCAAACGCTTTTTCTTTTTCGCCACTGTTCGAGCGGTCTTCTGTTATTCTTAAAACGTAGGCAATATGTTTGGAGAATTGTAATGCTCAGCCCACAATTGTCCATAATGAGGTGTAGGTGAATGTTGTAAGTGGCAAAGCCCTGAGGAAATACGATCTAGTCATATTTTGAAATTGCAGGGGCTGAATGAATTACACTGAGACGGCGGATACAGGAGATTAAGAAAAATGCGACGAACTTTTGCGACCCTGCCAAAGTTTCGTGCCTTCAAATCTGCGCTAGTGCTTACATGTGTCGTGGAAACAGTAAATAAGTGAACAGATCATTGCAGATGGTTCTAAATTGACAGTTTTGACCTTTTCCGGCTTGATGCACTCTCATAACTTTGAAGATGTCTAGATTTGCATGTCCTGAAGGAAATACCAGAGCTTTCAACACTGCAAAAAATGTATTATGTAGTTAGGCTTGACTATAAATCAAGTGCATCAAGTTTTTAGTCAGCTGCACACAAACTTCAACACCTATTAATTTCAGTGGCATTGACATTTGTCCTTGGATTTACTAAAAACAACAAACAATTTAGCCAAAAAGGGAAAACTTTCTTGGTATCTTAAACACTTAGGCTCAATCCCAATTCACCCCTTGGCCCTACCCTTAGCCCTACCCCTCCGTTTTGCGCATTCACGTCTAGGGGTAGGGTGTCCCGATTCTTGTTGAGATCGAGGGGTAGGGCGAAGGGGTAGGGCTACATACAGTAGCCCTCGAAACTGAGATTTTTCAGAGGCACACTCCAAACGGAGGGCTGCGAGAAAGTTCATGGAATGCATCGGAAATCACCGGCGAGATGGATCGAAAACAGTTAAACATTTAAATTGAGCGCCATATGATTCCACCACGCACTTTATTTACTCTTATAATAACACTATAGCCGTATAAATTAAGAAATGGTATAATAAATTACCTTTCTGATCAGAAAAGACATACATTTCGAGGAAGGGATGTTATAATCATCATGTTTATTCAAAGTTAAGAGCAGCTGCGCTGATTGTCAGTTGTTGTCATGGAGAAATCCTGTAAAAACTCTGTAACGGCAGAGCCATCGCCGACGACTGATGACGTATCGGGTTCATGAAGGGTTGTTCCATTTCGTAGGGGTATATTTCAACCCCTTGGACCTTATAACTCCGTTTTAAGGGCCAAGGGGTACACTTGAAAACAAGAGGTAGGGCCAAGGGGTGAATTGGGATTCAGCCTTAAACTTGTAAAGAGCAGCTAATCATCAGTTCTGCCAGTTCTTTTTTCAGCATTCGATTGTGATAGTTTCTCAGCTCCGGTGGCCTTATGGGATAGCAAATTATGGTTTACATACTATATCATGAGTTTTCAGACATTCTACTCTTCAGACACATGATAGTCATGACCAAGTAGGCTATACATGGTAAATATACGCAGTGAAGACAAGACCACAGACCAACAGTGACAAGATCAAACTGCAAAAAGACTTAAGAAATAAGACCAATCGCAATTCAGTATGCAACTGATGAAGTCATCGCTGCCAGTTGCATTATGAATGCTGAACATTCTGTAAGTCATTATAGAGTGCATTAAGGCCCGTTCACACTAAGCACGATGACTATAAAGATAACGATAAAGATATGCGTCCACACCAATGACCGATAACGGTCTTTTTATTCTAAGCACACGTGGGCGCGAGCGGTTTCGAAAGTAGCGAAAATGGATGACTGCTCCAGTGATGCTGCTGCTTTACATTACAAATATCAAAAGAAAAACAGGCGCTTTTGGCTACACGATATCTTTAAAAGAGCGAGAGGAGCGCATCTAAACAGTGAATCTAACAAGTCTTGTGTAATTTCTAACAGTGGATTTAACTGACAAAGTCAATGATGGGATAAAAACATCGGCTAGTCAACACCTTTATGTATACAACGCCTTTTCACTGCAACTTCAGCAATGTTGTCAACTAGCGTTGGATAGCCCACCTGAGGTAATTTTGTAACACTATGCTAAACTGCATAAAATCACATTGTGAATACTTCTCACCATTTATTCCCAAGATACGACCAATTGCTTTCCATATATCCATTTTTTTATCCTTGAAAAGGGGGTTTGACAAACAGTGGAGGTTTTTTTTTTACCTCGACGATTTTTTTTAACTTCTCTGCAATATCATCTGCCATTTTAAACGTGCAAGACCTATAAATTAGAATGGATTCTGATTGGTTGTCAGTGTTTTATCGTAGGGCAGCTTTAAAAAATCGTCCTGAAAGTGATCTCAGACGAATCGTTCCTCATATCTTCATCGTTATAGCTGTGGTGTGAACTCTGTTATTCTTTAGTATGCCTTTAGAGTGCCTGCCCACTTTTTCAGCACCGTTAGTTCCAGAAATATTTTTTCCATTCATTTGTTTCAAATTAAAGTTTCATTAAAGTGTTATAAGCCATGAAAAAGCTAACCAGCTACAAGGTGAATCACAAGTTTTAAAGCTACACTGTGTGATTTTTACCCCATCAAGCGGTGAAAAGTTATATGACCATCCAGTGAATATTAGTTTATGTTCCTCTAAATTCCAATTTCGTTTGAACTCCTACGGTGGCCAATGTAGTCCAAGATTAACATGGCTTCCAGTTCGACCTCATCCATGAGTGTTAATTTAAACGTAAACGCGAAAGGCGAAGCTTTGAATTAACGGGTATGTCCCTCTTTGGCTAATGTACTTTCAAGATGGAGGGGCAACATGGCGACCGACATTAGAACCCCTTACCCGTATGTATTTTCAATGGCATATTATAGACTCATCAAGAATACTTTATTACTTGAATAAAGTAAATTTACATTAATGAGCACATATATTTTGAAATAACTAAGTGTTTAAACTAAAAGAGTTACACAGTGTAGCTTTAACACAAGTAAAAAAAAGAGAGTAGGGAGAACGA
This sequence comes from Hybognathus amarus, assembly GCA_030378365.1. NCBI lineage: Eukaryota > Metazoa > Chordata > Actinopteri > Cypriniformes > Leuciscidae > Hybognathus > Hybognathus amarus. Next base: position 532,283 of record JAQIUQ010001378.1, read on the forward strand.
ATTGATTATATAATTCGACTTGAAAAATTCTTCATGTGAGTGGGAGTTCCCTGCAAGCTCTATTGGCACAGTTTGCTTTTCTTTGATTTGTGGAATTGTCTTTAGTACAGCATTAGGTAATGTTGTTTTTTACTGACTGTCTTAAAAATAAAATGAAATTATGCAGGGTGACGCTTCAACAGCAGCATATTCTATCAATTAACAACCTCAGAGCTCACAGTAAGGCCGTCTTTAATGGTTTATATGCTATAGTTAAAAATCAACTTCCCTATGGTGAAAACGAATGCAGTTTTTAACTGTTGGACTCTGCTATGCCACAGTTAGTTCTGGTACTCTAATCTGATTAGCTTCAGCTTCTTTTGGAACCATTTTCATTGGGGAAGAGAAAAAAAATATATGAACTAATGACATAAGTTACTTTTAGATCTCTTACTTTTACATTACCCTCTTAACCTAAATTCTTAAAAGTGTAATGTGTTGAGTTTACAAAAATGTTTTAGAACGGGTTCTTTGTGACTAACAGGATCTGTTGATTTACCGGGCTGATGCAGGAAACCAGGCTGTTGTCGTCCTGCAGAAAGAAGCAACAGAACCTGCCCTCCCACCCCACCCTACCCGCTTCATCTCCTTCCACAGCTGTCAGAACGAGAGAAATGTGTCATACTAAAGGGCCATTTTCACCATGTGATCGAATCAAATCAGTCATAAATCTATTTGTTATTGACGAGGTAAAGAACACTTGCAGCCTCTGGCACAATGCATGAGCTCTCTTTCTCTCTCCCTCTCGCTCTTTCTATCTCTCTCTGTCTTTCTTTCTCTCAGTACATCACTCTGTGCTGTGCTGAAGGCTAAAAACCAGAGTTATGTTCCTATAACAAAATATTTTCCAGAGGTCTAACAACTCATGATGTCCTGACTGCCCAAGTAATGGAAGTAAATGAATCTATAAATAATCCCTCTTTCTGACAACAAATTGAACTACCCACAATTCCCTCTCTCCTCCAAAGAGGCACGCACACACAACAACAGCATACTGCTACTGTCAACCGCTCCGCAACACATGCACGAAAAAGGCCAAGAGATTGGGGCAAACTTTTAAATAAACCACACTGTTTTACTAAAAATGTGTCACGAGAGAGCGTGAATATATTGGCCCTAATCAGCCAAAATGGGTGATTCATTGGTTAATTTCAGCAACTGGGGCTATACATTATTCCAGGCCTGCCATGGCTAATTTCTGCCTTTACAGACGGCGAGGATGACAAATGGAACGTCCGACCGGCTACAAGTGAAAAAGCTCCATCATGCTCGCTCTCCCACTTGAGTTTTACTCACACTAATGATGTATACTAGCCTGCAACTACACTTGACCTGCGGATTATGTGGCAATGGAGGAAAAAAATAAATGTTTACCCAGAGGTTTTTGAGGGAAAAACACGAGAAAGAGAAAGCAGGCATATATTGGGAGAGGGAAAAAAACCTGAAAAGCTGTCAAGGATAGGAGTTTAATCTTGTAAAGGAGAGTGTGGCCAAGGCTGACGTATTCTTTGAATATAGCTATGAAGACTTACTTTCAGACTACTTCTGAAAGTAAAAAATAGCAGTAAATCCTTAAAAATGAGAAAAAATTTGTTAACAGATACATTTGTATTACAATTAAAAGAATTTGTAAAGGTACAAAGTAGTAAATAAACAATGAATATTGTATATATATATATATATATATATATATATATATATATATATATATATATATATATATATATATATATATATATATATATATATATATACATATATATATATATATATATATATATATATATATATATATACAGTGGTGGGCCGTCAGGGCCTGGGCCTAAACACACATCAGAATCACTGACTTGCACTTTAATATATTTTTTCCATGAATTAGCATTAAATTATTCCAAATAGTTCTCTAAATTTCATAGCTTTTCTCCTGGTTGCGCTTCTTTCAGTAGTATGTTTTTATGTTAGAGCTTGTATCCAATCATATTTCATCCATCATGCGTTGCCGGGTAAATAAATCTGCCTGGAGGCCTTCAGAATCAACAGTGCGGGCGCCTGTAGTATAAATTAATGGCAATTCTTTAACCAATCAGATAATCCGTCAGATTTAATCAGCCAATCAGATTTCACTTTGACTGCAGCGGGGCCATCTGGCTGGAATATAATAACGTATGTATTTTCTCGTTCTTTGATTGGATGCGCGTACAGACTGCATAATTTTTAGTGGTAGTATCCGCATCTGTTGCGAACTGTGTAAACTAAATATATATTCCTGTAGATGTAATCATTTTTCAACCCAAAAATGTATGTTTCTTTCCCTGCTCGACCTCCAGCAGAAAAAAATCCCTTATTCAGCCTGAGCTAAACGGAGAATAATGGAACTCTATTCAATCTCTCCGGGTAAAAACAGAACTGACTAATGTTAATGTAAGTTATGAAACGAATGATTTTGAAGGCAAAAGTCCCGCTGATCTTGTTGATTTGGTTCAAAACTCTGTGTGAGAGCATGGGGCAGCTGTACACATCGTCATGTTTGCGGTGACTGTGTGCTTTCTGTCGACAGGCACTCTCAGCCATAAAGCGAATAAAAAACTTATGCTAGAAATATGACGACACAGACACGACATTGTTGGAACTGAAATGCAGTTAGAACCTGTACAACAGTAATTGAATTCTTCTTGAGGAAAGAAATAAGGATGGATTTTGTGTAAAGAATAATCTGTAGTTTTGGTCAGTTAATGTTTTTTTTCCCCCGTGGTGAATATGATTTTCTTCTTAATTTTTCTTATAAATTTATGATCGAAACTTTATTTTATTTCAAACATCTATTGTAACGTCTGAAAAGGGACTATTGTAGCCCTTGAACGACAAGATAAGGGAGGCTGAACTTATAATCAGGTTCGGAACGCAAGAACCACTGTACAAACGCACCAGCCAAACTCACGCGCTCGTTTCTCTCTACCGGTCCTTTCCCGAACTCACCGCATTAATCCAATAACTGCAGTTGCAAAATAAAAACAACAATTATAGAGAGGCTTTGCGCTGATACACTATTAAAAGTTATTAATTCAGGTAGGACAGAAGGCTATATATATATATTAGGGCTGTCAAACGTATATCGCGATTAATCGCATCCAGAATAAAAGTTTGTGTTCACATAATATATGTGGGTGCACTGTGTATAATTATTTTGTATATATATAAATACTTACACATTCATGTATATTTAAGAAAAAAAAATATTTATATGTAAAATATTTATATTTATATATAATATAAATTAGATATAAATCTATATACAGTATATACATGAAAATATTTCTTAAATATATACAAGCATGTGTGTGTATTTATATAAATATAATAATTATACACAGTGCACCCACATATATTATGTGAACACAAACTTTTATTTTGGATGCGATTAATCGCGATTAATCATTTGACAGCCCTTAATATATATATATATATATATATATATATATATATATATATATATATATATATATATATATATATAAATGAGGAGTTCAGATGTAAAAGCCTCTAAGTGCCATTTGAAATTTTCTTCTAAAATGATCATTTTTATCAAGCTTGTATATTAAAGTTCAGTAATTTCACTTAAATGGCAATGAAGATTACCTATTAATTGTCATATAAGTGAAATTACTGAACTTCAATATACAAGCTTGATAAAAATGGTCATTTTAGAAGAAAATTTCAAATGGCATTTAGAGGCTTTTGCATCTGAACTCTTCATATATATATATATATATATATATATATATATATATATATATATATATATATATATATATATATATATATATATATATACACATATATATATATATATATATATATATATATATATAAATATTCTAAAATAAAAGAATTATTAAGTAAAAAAAGGCATCTTGATTTAGCCAACAATGATCACAATGCCATGATACAGCAGTGTGATCTTGACACTACAGCCAAGGCCTTTTACAGGTCCCTCTGCAATGCATCGTGGGCCGCGTCCCCTCCTGGCTTGCTTCAGCCGAGCTCTGAAATATCATATCAAATCAATGCGGACAGAGGCAGTGAGGCGCCAGAGCCACGACCGCTGCGAGGTCAGCATGGCCAAAAACAGACATAACAAATGCAAATGCTAAACAGGGCTAAAGGTGAGGAATCGGCGCGTCTCCTGAGTCCTGATGGAGTGACGCGAAACGGAGCTGTTCTGAGAAACGAGTGCAGGATAAATGTGCTATCGGCTGTGCTAATGGTGCTCGGGACGCAGATATCCGAGACCGGCACCCAACTTTGAGCTTCTCGAGACTGACCGATCAATCCATCCAGCATGTCAAACAGAGAACAGTGACCGTATCATACATCATCTCGTGATGGTTTCATCTATAAATACAAGGTGAACTTTTAAGATTTAGAACATTGGTTTAGTTGGTGGGATATACCAAAGTTAGCACAAATCAATTCTGTCTGGGAATATGACACAGCTTTTTGCTTTTGCCAATTGTCACATTAATTTGCCACTCGGTTTCATAAATTGGATCTGGTCTGCATGCATAGACATGGAAATGAGTAAAATAAATTTTACTTATACAGCTACATTTTTCTTTTCGCTGAAATTACACCAACATCAATCACAGACATCATGTTACCGGTGCACACTGTTCTGATGAATACAGTTACAACTTCTTAAAAGGAAAGATGATTGGCCTTCAAACAAATTGATTTAATGACAGTACAAAAGGAGCGCGTGCACTGACCTTTGTGACCTCTGATAGAACAGCTAGTGCTGTATGAAGACAAGCTCAAGTAGACATCCCTGAGTGCTTCGCTGCATTTAAATACCAACACTAATGAGGCACAAAACCAAACCTGATTGGTGGGGACAGAATGAGAGGGAAATTAACTGTACAGCAGAAAGGGAAAAACAAGCTATTTTAGAATTATAATTTAATAGAGTCAGTCTCTGATTCTATTAAATAGAGACTGTGAATGGGTATTTTTATCCATACTTTATATATATATTAATTGGACTTTTAATAAATTTTGTTTAAGGTGAAGTGTAATTTATAAAGAAATTGCAAAATCAATTTAAATATATATCTTTTTTTTATTCCTCAAAAACTGCCCTTGTCTGCCATTAGTCAAAAGATTTTTTTCCCCTTTTAAATAAATAAAAAAAATATAAATAAAATTAAAAACTTTATATAAATTAAATTAAAAACGAGAACAACTACTTTTGAATGAAAAGAAAAAAAAACAGCACATTTTGAAAAAAGGTGAAAAAAAATTATAAAGTTCAAAAGTGCCTAAAAAAGATCACTCAATATATTATAAAACATGCACTATAAAATACTTTTTAATTGTAAAAAAAAAAAGAATCCATTACATTATTTTTTTATATATAAAAGGTTATGGATATGGATGGTAGAATATTCAATAAAATAGAAAATTCAATAAAAATTAAGCACACTGTTAGGCTGACAAACTAGTAGTCTTAGGTAAAATTTCCCATTTGAAAAGTGATTTAAAAATATTTAAAAACTATTATAGAATGACTTTACAAACTACATTTCAAAATTATCAAAAAAAGAAGAAAAAATTCCACTGCTTGGCATTCAAAAAAGATCTCATAAAACACTGTCTAATAAAAAGCGAATTTAAAAATATTACAAATATTTAATACATTTTTGAGCTTATGCATCCAAAATCCACAAACCACAATCGGTATTATTTCACACTCTGACTCCCTCTCTCTCTCTCTCTCTCTCTCTCTCTCTCTCTAGAAGGATGCAGAAAGGAGCGAGGAATAAACAGAAGAAGAGAGGCAGAGAGAGTATCAGGTGTGAGCTCCTGCTCGGCTGGCCCCAGGTACTGTTCTCTCGCGCGGGGCCAGCTATTATTATTAACATCATTTGTCTGTATCATTCGCCCGGCACCTTTGCTTTCAGCCGGCGCTATGAAGAAGACATGTTAATAAACGAGTACAGCCGCCACTCTGCCATCCGACCTGCTCCTCATCCGCCGTCCCCAGCCTACTCTCCCCCTTCCCTTCCCCACATCCCCAAAAGGGACGGATTGCCGATTTGTTTTCCAGCAGCCTCCCCCACTCCATTGTTGTTTGCACTAAAGGGGACAAATTCAATTCATTCTTATGACAAGGATGCACTGATACAGGAAGAAAGAGGGAGAGGAGGAGCAGGAGGGGTGGATGAAGAAAGAGACTGCCCAGGAGGGAACAAACAGGAGCGAACACAAAAAAAGTTGCTGAATTTGAGGTATAACATAAAAAAGAGGGGAAAAAAAGGTGGGAGGGTTGGAATAAGATGGATAAACCGGTTGCGTTTCTTAGATGCGGATTGATGTGGTGGGCCGATAACGTGGTCTCAGCGGACATGGTCATCTGGAGATGTGGAGGAAAAAGCTGTCTATGTTAAAACATACATCCTGGGAAGGAGGAGGTTTTTAGCCAAAGAAACAAATACATCAATATCGCTTCAGAGAAAAAGAAAAAAAACAATCAATGTTGCAATAATAGAAAATGGCTCTAACTATCTGAACTGTAATAGCCCCTCTGTCTGATCCACAGCTGGTGTGGTCTGTATGTTCTGACCTCTTCATGAGCTCTCTCGATCTGTCCAGGTGCTCTGCGCTTCTGCTTTTGACCCACAGCCAGATTCTGTCCAACTCAGCACAGCCTGACAAGTCCATTAAGATACTGAGGATCTAAGCCTGATGCATTATACTATCATTCATCTATAACTACAGGGACTGAATCCGCTTCCAACTTCTTAAAGAGTTACAGTAGTTAAAACTCAGAGTAATTTTTCTCTAGCACAAAAGCATCAGGATGCAGGAGTGAGAAGAAGTAAGGTACACGCGTGATATTTTTTTTTAATAACAATTCACCAAACCCATGCTAAAAAAATAAACAAATAATCGTTTAAAAAACCCAGTAAAACTTGAGATTATAATGGATATGAGAACATATCTAGTGAGTATAAAACTAAAACAGCATTTTCATTTAATTGGATGAACATTTTTATTAAACACTGACCTTTATTTCTCATTAAAAAGGCTCATTTCTGTTATTGTAGGCTCTTTTTGTAAATGTAAGCAATTATTTAGACAAGCGCAAACTGGGTGCCGGTACAGACATCTTCAAAAGTGAAGCTGCATGCAAAGCTCATGGGCGCCCACACCGCGATGACGTCATTTTTATTGCAGAACACTTCATTGCTTGACCCTCATGTCGACCAGTAGGATTTCCATTCATCTTTAAAACACAAATGAAGATATTTTAAATGAAATCTGAGCTATTTCTGTCCCTCCATTGACAGTCAACGCATCTTCCACTTTGTCTCTTTAAAAAGTTCATAAAGAGATTGTAAACCTAATTCATTTGAATCAAGCAGTTTAGACCAACCATTCTGAAGAGACCAACTTTATATGACGAACAGATTCAATTCAGGCTTTAATGCAATTAAACACAGATTTTTTTAAATCTCTTAACTCTTTACTTCGATTGTCCACTTTAGACATTCTACTAACTTTGCAACTACATGTCAACTAAATCTTATTATTAGTAGACTGTCTGTTTAATATCTAACATTTTATTTTGATGGTCCCCCATGTAACCTGCAACTACATGTAAACCTTTTCTACTGAACCCTAAACCTGACAGTCGTCTAGTAATACTCCAATGAGAGTTTATTGACATGTTGTTGCAAATTTCTTATAGTTAGTAGAATGTCTAAAATAGACTTTTGAAAGTGTAACCTTTACCATACCTTTAAACGGTAGTGTATAACATTTATAGTTTTTTTAACCATAGACGTTACATAGGCCACAGTCAGGGGTTGGACTTTGGTTTTAAGACAAACGTTTTTGTACAACCCAACTCGGTTCCCTTTTGTTGTCACTCCAGTTCCGTCGGATGACGACGAATGGGGTTTTGCTTAGAAAGCCTGTCGACTTAGAGTACACAAAACGAGCCAATGGCAAAGAAAATCCCATGGGTCTGCGGAATTTGCATAGCTTATCTCCGCCTTACCTCGTAATGCTCCAGAGTTGGATCTGTTGTCCATTGCACCATCACAGGGCGGGCTAGAATCCTCAGGAAGTGAAGATAAGACAGTGCTGCCACTTTCGAGTGTAACATATCTGCATGTTGCCGCCATCCTCCTTTATACCGAGGTAAGACAGAAATATGCTATGCAACTTCCGCAGACCCATGGCATTTTCTTTGCCATTGGCTCGTTTTGTACACTCGAAGTCGACAGACTTTTTAAGCGAAACCCCATTAGCCGTGATCCGACAGGACGTCTCCGTTACCTACTCAGGAAATGTTACATTCGTAAACGAGATTTTTTTTTAAGTTACAATTCGCCTTTGGCTAAGCCAAGCCCTAGAATGTAGATCGACCAATCACAGGGCTCCCACAGAGGTCCGACACTTTTTCACAGTGCTCCATTGACTTTTAACACAGGCGTCTCATATTTTTGGTCTCGGCAGGCTATTACCGTCGTAGTTTTATCAAAAATATGGTTAAACGTTGTGCCTGGGGCATTTGTAACACAGATACACGTTTCCCAGAGAGGTTGGAGGGGGTGTCCGTTTTTTCCCTTCCCAAAACCGTCATATCCTGACAAATGTCGTCTTGGATTGAACTTTATAGACAACCTCAGTCAGCTAAACCTCTTAAAGATCAACAAGCACATCTTTTTTGCTTCTAACCTTACTGTGAAGTTATACTAGTTAGACCGTTTTTATAATGTTTTAGGTTATGATTTCGGTTCTCATACCGGTTGTTGATACACTAGCACACGCTGCTAATAAATACAATATTATACTCGTGTAGTCCGTTTGCTTTGTAATAACGATTATAGAAGTGAATAGAGACCTACCCAGCTTTGCATGAACAGTGTTGCTCTCTGATATTGATATAGTCCCAGCCTCCGACTCCATTAGTAGGATATGCAGTGGTTTATTTTTTGATTGTGACCGGTAACGTTATTCTTTTGCCTCTATTTGGATGTCTTGTTGTTTCTTGCGTTTCACCTGTATGTCTTGAATATAGCCTTCGAACGCATATTGCAGCCCCTTTTGCCTACTTCTATCGGACACTTTATTTGCTGCTTTATAAAAGTTTGATAACATTTCAGCAGGAAGAGCTGTCACAGCATAAGCCATGTTGATACCAAACCAGAGCCCAGATGAAGTTTGACGGATGTAGCAACAGTAACTAAGGGGGGTGGTTTGTATGAATTATTATGAATTCTTAAGTTCATCAATCACACCAACTCAACACAATAAGCAGCCCAAAACGAAAGGGAAGAAACTCTGTAAAAACCACGTATCTAAATGTAACAATAGCACTGCGATCATATCGATACCACATTTACATTGACACTTCTCCAGTTTGTTCAGTCCCAAACACAACATATGCATTTTATTGTACAGTAAGTCACAAGCATATGCTAAGAAAATACATGGAAAAGTATGTATTAGGCCATACCAATCAGGTGTCTGATTGTAAGTGCATACACACTCTAGTCAAAGTAGAACTAAACTAGTTATTGTTTTTGCTCCCACTTTGCAAATAGACAGTAGACACATTTCTAAATCAGTTAAACATACAGAATGAGAATGCAAACTGCATTATTTTGTTCTGCATCCTTCTTGGAGAGTTAGACACTATGAGTGAAAAAAAGAGTACAAAAAGTAATGGAAAAGAATCAATGTTGCCACAGAGCAAACATCAGTTATTTTTTCACCGCTGTACAAATTAATCTGCATTCAACCGGAAATATGCCACAGTAGTATTAAGTTATAAAAATACTGTACATTACAAAATAGTAAACAATAAACGAATGCGAACTGAATGTGTTTTTCTAGCATAGCCAGTCGGACGAGGTAATATAAACAACAGAAATTAATATCCCAGCTCTGTGCTAGCGCAAAATGACAAAAGAATTAGGGGTAAATTTAAATGTATGTCTTAAGCTCAGTTGAGCTTGCAAATGTCCATGGTTTTACATTCCCAACTTGTCACTTTCTTATGTTTTAAAACTTTTCATTCTTTCACAAAGAGCAAGCGAGAGTGTGAGAGAGACAGAGAGAGAGAGAGAGAGAGAGAGAGAGAGAGAGAGAAATAATAAAAGATGGTGAATCCCCATGAAGCTCTCTATGTGAACTGTCACATTAATAACCCTATGCTGGTATTCAAATTTTCTGTCGAAAGCTAAAGAAAGATTGAGTGCCCTGCTGTTGCGCAGCCAAGATTGAAGACATGTCTCATTGACATTGTTAAAAGTTTATGAAAATATATGAATCCTCAAATGCCATTGGCTCCACCGCTCCCAACTCTGCCCACTTCTATAAGAAATCGGTCTTTTAATCAAAATGATTGAATACCGCAAGGTTGAACTCAGGAATATGAATAAAAGTGGATATGGAGGAGGTGGAGAGGGAGAGATTGGTAACATGGTGCACTCACATTTAAAGAGGAGCGTCCGATGTCTTATTGCAGGGTACGACAGGGTACAACACTCTGCCCCTCTTTATTTCAAACAAATCGTTTAGTGTATCATCCGTTCGCTGCATTTTGGGATTTAAAGAATAAAATACAGAAGAGACCGCAGCTGCGGTCTGTGTCCTATTTTCAGACCCAAAGAGACAAAAGTAATGCTAAATGCTTATGCTGGCATTTCTCTTTCACAGAGAAGCGGATCTGATCAGCGGACAAACAAGAAAATACCCGGTCGATCTGCTATTTTCCTCTGTGCACTGAATCAAAGCAAAACCGCTGAGGCCTGTGCGTATGTTTAGCCTAAACTGGCATATGGCATATTGATGAGGGTTCAGACGTACCCGGGTGCTACTTTTCCCTTCAGTGTCATCTCAAGGAGGTGAACAGGCAGAAAGGCCTCAAACGCCAGCACCGTGACTCCAACCGCCTGTCAGCCGCAGCCAGATAACCAGCCGTGAAACACGCGGGCAGAACAGGCTAATGGAAACTCTCTGATTCCCACTGGAGCATCGGATCAAAACACAGCTTCTAAACCTTTACCAGGAATCATTGTCGGCAAGTATTCGTCTTACAGTTGCAACCTCTTATTTGTTTGTCAAACACTGAACAGCAGCTGCCAAGGAATCTGAAAGGATGAAACTGGGAAGAAAATCTTCCAGATACTTAAAAATGCCACAACAAAGTTATTGATACTACAAAAGGGGTGGTTTACTGCTTTTTTTCTTTGCATGATTGTTTTTATGGGGTGCAATATAATATGTATTCGTGGTTTTTCTTTTTTTAAGTCTTATTTTTCATAAATTTCACCTTTATTGTAAGACCGGTTGACTTCCTGATTCTATGAAACCAATCCCTCAGAAACAGGCAGTGGGCTCAGATTGGTTAGTTTGGGCCAGTGTGTTGTGATTGGCTAAACTGAGAAGTGCACGTTGTCCAGAAGGTTCATGGCCATTACCTTTACGGGTGAAAGCTGCATGTGTGTTCCAGTCAAATGTAAATAATGGTGTCGATACTGCAGTATCAGTATGAGCCAGAATCAGACTCCAGAAAGTGGCGATGAAGAGAGGCAAGCAGAACCTCCCTAAAGACGGATCTTAGAAACTGTTTCTGAATGGTAATTTGCCTATATTCTTTTTTTAACTTTATACAAGTTTGTTTTACACAAATAGCATCGAACTAACTGGCTACTATATACACAAACAGCGTTGGCACTGGTTTATATTCTTGATCAAATCGAAAAATAACATAACATTTTGTACATATACAAATTCAGGTCCAAAATGTTTGTACCCGTTTGTTGTAGACACGAAATAGCATAACTAAGAGGATACAAAATCAGCGCTGGCATTTGATACAACTAAAACATTAGGTCTGAAATTATGCATGCAAATTGGGTTGTGGCCCAACAACTGCTGACTCTGTTTTAAAGTTGGAACTGCTTCATGTTTTATTAACAGTTTCTTGTTGAATCCGGCATTGAATTTGTGGAGATTCTGGAAGCTGTCTTTTGTATATGTGCAGCACAGAGAGCTAGATTATGATTGTCATTTTCAGGAACATAATCAAACATAAATTGTATCCATTGTTGACGAACTACAACGTCCGTGGGAAGCCCGAACACAGAAGACCTGACAGCTGGTGAACATAACACACTTTTGACGAGCCGCGGAAATATGGCCATGCCCTTTTTTGCATATTCCAGAGGGAGGGATTGATGTAAATGTATGGGTCGTGACGTCTAAAACCCGGCTGTAGCCCCAATTGAGTTCGTTTTTGTAGGCATTAAAATTCCTGACTTTTAAAAGACGATATCACTGCTTACATTGAACTTTCAGCGCTGCAACTTTACAGATAGTGTTCATGCACCAACAGCATCATTACACACTATTTAAAATGAAAAAAAAGTTTGCAATCAACCACCCCTTTAACGCCAAACACTATGTAGAAGGGGTAGTTTTTCACTTTGTGAAAAAACAGTCTGAAACTTCTGTTGTTATTCAAAGAAAATCTTCAAACCTTTCACATTTGGTCAATTACTTCAAAATTGGTATGATGCATCAGCACACCAGTTTTATATGTGTTGTTATATGACTTCAAAAAACTTGCAAATTAATATGATGCAAACAAAAAAAAAGTTTGATAGCACTTATTCACTATCTTGTTCTTGTATGAAAAGGAGACTATGCAAAAAAAATCTGTTTCTTTAAAAACTCTTAAAACATGCCTTTCATAAGTGACTTCACCTCTTGGGTGCTTTAAATGCTCTAAATCTATGGGCTTTAAATGTGAATGCTGACGCATAATGGGATATTTTGAAGGAATACACAATTTGTGCACATACTGTACAAACATAGCAGACATTAGAACCTGAATGCTATTTCCCATCTCAGGTGCATGTAATAATGACCAGGGGCAAGGGGAAAAGGGGAATATGGTCTTGTGGAGGTATATAAATGAAAGGAGGGAAGGGGAAAGAGTGATTGAGCACCTTGTGTTTGAGCAAGCTGTCCCGTCTGTTCGGCCCTACCTCTCCACTCCATCATTGCCGTGGACTGATCTCGACAAACCACAAGAGAGAAAAGAATAATAGATAAAGACCTACAATACCCAAACATAAAGGATTTGTACAGGATAGTCCACTGAGCTGCATACAGGATCCAAATTTACTTGTCAAACACAAGTAAAACATCATAAGGAACTGCAACATGATAGAAGAGGCGGGGACTAGTGGTCACATTCTCAGGGCAGGAGTTGTTTTTTGGTCAAATTTAGCTTGACGTCATGGCTAAAAAATATTGAATACTTCCACCATTATGGCTGGGGGAAAAAGATACAGTTCTTCAAACACATATACACTATATGGGGAAAGTTAACATTAAACAATGTTAAAGCCTTTTTAGATGCATTTAAACATAGAAATAAGGGAACACTATTTTACAACTACTAGTCATTAGATTATTAGTAGACTGTCTGCTTAGTATCTGCAAACACTTAAATTAGATGGTCCCTCAACAGACATTCTACTAACTTTGCAAAAACATGTCAACTTGTTCTTCTAAACCAAGCCCATAACACTAACCTAACAGTCTGCATATACTCTGAGTGTTAGTTGACATGTAGTTGCAAAGTTAGTAGTATGTCTAAAGTGGACACTGAAATAAAGTATAACCTAAAATAATTATGAAACAAAATAATTCATATAAATCGACTGCCAGAGAAAGGACACATTTGTGTCTTTGGAATTCTGACAGAATACCTTACAGTACTGAAATATAGTTCTTTTGACAACTTTCCTGTGTGACAACAGGCCCCGGTTTATCATGATTTAAAGAGACAGTCACACATTTACTCGCACATCACTACATGTATGAATTTATTTCTTCAGTGGGACACAAAAGAAGATATTTTTAAAATGTTTTTGTCCATGCATTGCAATTCTTCTTAATATATTCTGTGATGTTTCACAAAAAAGAAAGTCAGGTTTGGAACGACATGAGGGTGAGTAAATTATGACATAATTGCAAATCAGGTTTATTGGCGAAATGTGAAGACTTTCAGCTGTTTGCAATGAACAAATTATACAAAAGTAATCAATAGTTGTGGTTTACTCAAATTAAACTGGAAATGCAACTTATAATGACTTTCTGCAGTCTCAAATGTATTCAACACCCTGAATAGAATCCCTCAAAACAGAACAAATCTGCAAAACAAGTGTTGTCTCAAGCACACCTAGTGCAACTAATTAAGGGCTTCATTTGTTGCACCAGGTGTGCTTGAGCTTGAACACATGAAATATCTGAACTGGCTAGGTTTGTTGAGTGTCACATTTCACAAGTCAAGAATGGTCCAAAAAGTTAAGAGAAGATATAATTGCCCTTCACAAACAAGGAACAGAATACAAAAAGATATTGAAGGCACTACATGTTCCTAGAGACACTCTTGGGGCCCTATCTTGCACCCGGCGCAAATGGCTTTATACACAAACGCATTTATCATTCCTATTTTGCACAAAGTGGGCTTCCACAGATGTACATCGGTAAACTCAGGGAATGAACTTGCGCTCCCTGGGCGAGGTCGGCGCAAAAAAGGAGGCGTGTTCAGCGCAAACAATCCCCATTGCTATTTTGCAGTTCCAGAAAACAATTGCGCCACCAGAAAAAAATGAGTCTAAAGCCAGTGGCGCGTTGCGCGTACTTTCAGATGCTATTTTAAGCGCGCATGCTTGGCCAGTTTGAACAATGTGCATACACTGTAGATGATTCTTTCATCTACACAGATGCATTTTACTTTTTGCAAATGATACAATATTATAAGGAAAACTATTAAAGGGATTCAAGGGAAATTATTGTTGTGTTCATGACAATGGGAAAAATTGAAGCTTACACATTTACCCAAATTATAATATGCACGTTTAACTGAAGCTAATTTGGGTGGGTTTGTCCCATCCCAAATGTCACTTCTCTTTCTTTTTCGGCCCTGACCCATCGATCTCCTCAGCTGTGAAGTGATTGTGAAGCGCGTCTGGTAAATGCGCCGTTATAATAATATTGCGCCATGGAACAAGCGCACCTCATTCATCATGCTCTTTAGGGGAATGTGAGATGATGCTCTAATTGGTTTATTGCACCTTACAGCCCAAACCACACCTATGAATAATGAAGCTACTTCAGACCAACCCCTTTTAAGATTTGCGCCAGGCGCAAGAGGCATTTATCCCGCCGGGAAAATAGCAACAGCGCGGGATCCGCCCACAAAGTTACTTGCGCTTTGACACTTGATGGATGATGAACTGAGAAATCAAATTTTCCTTGAGCTTTTGACATCTAAGAGGTCATCATATTATAAGAATATCCTGTAAGTTTCAGAACTGAAAACGTCCTTGTTAGTCCAATAAAAGCTTTTGTCACCAGCCCCGCAAACGACTAATTTTTAAAAGTGGGGAACTATGACGTCGAAGGGTTAAAACACCACCCCCACAGAAGAAGATCAACTCCTACTTCAACACGGGCGGTTTAGCCCCGCCCACCGATTCACACATTACACGCATAGCTAAGTAACATAGGCCTACCTCTTGATGACAAATCAGATCAAGCTACCGAGCAATACAGAATATTGTGCAGTGCCTGGTTGTGGAAGACAGTCGCTGCATAAGCTTCCTGTGGATTCCAATAGGACTGCATGGATAAACTTTATTTTTAATGACGTTCCAGCTGATGAGGTAAAACATTGTCGTCTGTTCGTTTCATTTCACTGAGGATTGTTTTGTAAACAAGACTGGATTTGCAGACCGATTAAGAGTAAAGAACGGTGCTGTGCCGTCTACTATTGGATCAGACAGGAATTGTGCAACACACGGACTGGTCGAACATGTATGGGCGAATCCGGTTGCCATTTGACAACATTGGACGTTTTTCCCCACGTGCACCGGTGGGTGAGTTAAACTCATTATAATATGTTATATATTATAATTCAGTGCGACACGCCCAAAAAACGACCGTTTTTCAAGTAGGCTTAAAACTTGGGTACAAAATAGCCTATTACATATTCATTTTGATATTTTGGAATGCAAAAACCAAGCGAATGTCATAAGTTGACCTCAGACAACAATATAATAAAATTTAAAAAGCCAGTTCATGACCCCTTTAAAATAGGGTCCTTGGAAGCATAGTTTGCAAGTTCAAAGTTAATGGAAACAGTGGTTACACTACCTGGGACGGGGCAGAAAAAAGAAGCTCTCAGATTTCTAAGAAGGCCGGTTCAGGTGAACACTCGAGTGACTGGAAAAGACCTGCAGCAAGACTTGGTAGCAACAGGCACTAAGTTTTCACCTCGCACAATAAGATGCGTACCAAACACATGCCAGAGCTTCAAGATGTATACCACTACTACTGCTCAAAATCATATAGATTTAGAAATTATATCAGCTAGCTGAGTTGGAAAGACAGGTTTAAAGATAATATCATCATGCTCATCATGTATCCGGCTAACTGGGTTCTTCGAACACACCTGCCGGTTAGGGTTAGTATACCTGGGATTGAGTTATCTGAGATAATTGCGCGTTCATGCGCTGGGTTAAAGGGGATATGTATCAATAGTTGAAACATTTGATCAGCAACACTGCTATTGGCTGTTCGCCGTGGCCAAAGAGCACGCTCCATTTTTTTTCTCAACAGAAGAGCAAGAGCTATTGCATGAAGGATAAGCTGAATTGGAAAACTTAATTAAAACGCAGGAAACACCTTAGAAGAGAGAAGCCGGCAAAAAGTAGCAGACAAATAAAGTTTGTAGTTATATTTTTATAATTTCTAAATAATTAATAACATTGCTCATTGTAATGTCAGAGTCACCACCCACTGCTAGAACATAGGAACAAGGAAAAGTGAAGTACTAGAATATTATACATAATTGTGATTTGACTAACTAATCTCTTTTAAAAAGGCACTGTTAATAAACGTTTGCCTGCTTATAAAAGAAAGAAAAAGGCTGAGAAAAAAAAGAAAAAGAAAACAAACAGGTGGTGGTCCTGCACCCCACATTACCCAGGCAGAAGAGCCAGCCCTTGGGTTAAATGTGAACCTTGTGGAGGGCATCCTTCTGTTCAGCTCTTCCTCACACACACACAGGACCTTCACTGCTGGTAAATGAACTTTAAATGATCCTAGTACACTATATAATAATTTGTTGCTGCATTAAATTAAGTAGGCCTATAATCCAAATGGCTGTCCAGTCATATCAGCTGTTAAACCTTGAGAAGTAATAAATTGCTTTGACTTGTGAAAGTCTACATGTGTAACTGTGAAACTACATAGTTAATGTAAAAAAAAGTTAAAAAAAAAGAGTTATTGATCACATTTCCCCCAGTGTACTTCATTATATCACTTCAATACTAACACTTTGGTGTTCCCAAGCAAGTGGCTGAGGCATGTGCAGTAAGTCTTTTTCTAACTTTACATCAAAAGGGAAGAAAGTACAACTCTTTGTAATGCCCATTTTCCCCCAATGCACAGGACAGTGAAGAAACCTTCTCAGGTATCTTTAAGTGCATACATAGCTTTACTTAATTTACACTTGAATACCTATTATATCTGAATGCAATGAGTTGCAGGAGTCCACATCTACAGAAGAGTCTGCACAAAGCAGTGATGCCGAGGTGGGCAGTGTTGTACTTTTAATTTTTGATGCATAAGCCATGTGTTGACAGGTTCAACACTACCCCTAGAAAACAGTATTTTGAAAATACTTGACAACTTAAAAAAAAGCACTAGAGGTAGAGTAGTTGCTTCATATGAACTTCAGAGTAAGTGCTAATATATTATTTTACACAGAGTACAATATATATTATTTGCAGGCAAAAGATGACTTGATCACTGGCTTTTGTTTACAATGAATAATTGAAATAAAACTCAAAGAACTAAGCATATTTGTCTTGTCATTTATTAAACAATAATGAAATGTCTTATATTTTTTTCTGTTGCAAGTCGGGGAGGTATTGCCGTATGGAACATTTCCAGAAATTTTCATTTAGAATCTGGCTATGGCACCATCTCCTGTAGCATTTCCGATTCCGGATAAACAACTGCGTCCAAACTTAACCTGGAAGGGGCCAAAACAGTCAATGCCCGTTGAATAGAAAGCTGGACGAAACAACCAAAAGTTAGACTGAGGGAGATCTGCCATCATAGGTATTTCTGGCTTCCCTCACCATTTCTTACGTTCAAAGCAGCTGCGCTGGTGTCTTTTTTTTCTGCCTCTTACGATCCAATACTTTCGTCTCAGTTCAGCGAACACGCGCTCAGGTCCTGGATGTAACAGGAGGTTGTTGTGATGTTGAATCAGAAGCTTTACAAGAGGGTGAGCAGGATCTAAGACAATAGGGTGTAGAGTGTCTGAGTCCAAGTGCTTACATCTGCGGAGGCGTCCACATACTCTGACTAATTTGGCTTTGTGATCATACTCTGGGACTAGAGTTAGAATACGACTAGAGTGAGATACAGGTTTACCTAACTGGAGTTGGGCTATTTCTTCTGGGAAGCTTTCAACTTGAGCACATCTCAGAAGTTCCTGTTCAGCTTGTGTATAGTCGTCAGCAGAGAGTTCACTTTCGTCTGCCGCCCCATGAAGGGAAATAGCAGTAGCCTTAATCAGATCTTGTAGTGAATTGTATCGAGAGATATCTGATCAGTTTGACTGGAGGATAGTGCTCCACAGAAAGTATAACTGCGTGTTCTTGGATGTCATCGCTTACATAATCATGAGGCTGTTTGGGCCAACTACTAACTGACTGAGTTAAGAACTGTGGACCTTGATTCCATCTGCTTTTATCGGTCTCCTCTGGTGTCAGCTTTGAGATGAAGCCTGCCTTTTCAAGTTTCTGCACTTCAACATACACTGAAGCAAGATCTGTGTTCTGAAAAAGGCGTTTTCTGTGCTTCTTAAATGGGCTGTTACTGCTTCTTTAGCTGATTGCAAAGGTGAAAGATTTATTTTCCAGAGGAGAGGTGTTGTATACCTTTGAATGTCTCCGACTGCCACCCTGATTGTTTTCTCCTCAAGGATTTGCACTGCTTCTGTTTCTCACTCCTATATGGAAGGGTGTCCATTTGCCACAATTTCTGTACATTGTTGAACAGTTCGGCTTCTGCTGACAAAGTGGAGGTTAGACACTTTTGTGGTAAGAGATGACTGGAAAGGAATTTTGAGGGGCCCTGCAGAGTCCACCCAAGTCTTGTTTTCACAGCGGCAGGACCGCCAGGAGGTCCGAGACGTACTGACTCTGTAGCGGTGATTAAATGTGGATAATCTGAACCAATGAGTGAGAGTGGTTGAGCCTGCTGCAATGAGGGAATGGGCAGACCTTGTAGATATCTGTTTTTCTTCTGCAGCAACTTAACAGGATAATTGTGTTTTGCGAGGCTCAGTTCTTTGGCTGTAAAAGCTCTTTCAATGGTGAAGGATTTGTTTGACTTAAATGCAGAAGCTACTGAGAATGAAACAGCCGCCCCATGAACAACCCCGTATGTCTTGTCTCACAGTACGGAGGGCTATATCTTCAGGAAGTCCTTGAAGATCAAGTTGCTGTGCTGCTTCATACAGTAACATTGTCCTCTCTGATCAGTCATCCAATATAGCGTATGCGTCAAGTTCCTTCTCTCCATTTCTCAAGATCACTTGGCTGACCTTCAAAAGAACTTTGCTGCCTGCAGTTGGTCTGTCCATATACAAAGTCTCTACTTCTGAGTTCACAAGACAACTGTTTTTTGCTGAAGCTTGTGTTTCATGTTTACCTTTGGCATTGAAGTCATGCAGTATTTCTAAACATCTCTTTTCACATTTTTTGCATTTGGCTTTAAGATTACATTGTGAGATCTGGTGATCACAGCCACACCTAAAGCACTTCTGATTTGACTTCAGCCAAGACTCCACTTGATCTTGATTCAACAGTTTGAAATTAGCACACTGATTGAAGTAATGCTGCATAGTGTTGCAGAAGGTGCAGTACTTTGTCGGTTTCTCCTTCTTGACTGCTGTAACACTTGCTGGTTTACTCCGTTCGCCACCATGCAAGACAGTAGCAAATCGTTGAACCAGCTTGCAATTCCTCTGTGGGCTGAGAGTAGACTCTGCTTACATTACTATCGTACTGTAACTCATCCTCTTGTATTCGGAGCTCATATTCTAGCCAATCGCTGAGTTCTATCAGTGTTGGAACTGGGTTCTGAATGGGGTTACTGAACCTTCTGAAGTTTGCTTTAAGATCATGAAGCAATTTGGCAAGGAGACGTGAAACACGTGACCCACATTTGAGTTCTGTCCATCCTTTAGCTCCAAGTTGGTTCAGCATTCCAACTAATGCACACACTTTGAGGGCAAACATTCTAAAAGATTTAGTGTCACCACTCCTGATTTTTGGGCCATCCATCAATTCTGCAATTCTTTGTAATGCGAGTTGATGTGGTTGACTATAAAGTGCAGTTAGAGACCTCATGGTGTTGGTATATGGGTACCTGCTGTTGACGTACAAGTCTGCCATGAGCAAGGCATTCTCCTGTTTCAGATGATCAACGAGTATTTGGTACTTGAAATGTTCTGTAGCCCCGGCAGGTAGCAAATTCTCCAGTGCAATTTTGAGTCGTGCAAACTCTCTGGGATCTTCACTGCAAAAATGAGGAATGGTGGGAATAGGACCTCTGTAGGTGGGCTCTACATGAGGATATGGAAGAGAAGGAGGGCGCATTGGGTGGTATGGCTGATATGTCTCAGGCTGAGCGTAATATGCGTACTGTCGTGGGGTCAAGAAGCTTGATTTGTCTGCAGGATTAGGAGCTGATTGACCATAGCTGTCTGAGTGTCTCTCATATGCATGTCTCTCATGTGCATGGTGAGCTAATGTATCCCTTGGAGTAAGTCTCTCATCTTGATAGACTGGACTTGTAGCTGGAATCCCATGATAAGGTTGCTGATAACCATATGGTTCAGTGGAAGGGAAATAGCGGACGGGTTTGCAGTTCAGACTATGATCTTTATAAGTCCCATACGTAGCTGCTGTCTCTTGACTGTAGTTCTGAGGCATAAACTGAACAGCTGCGGGATATTGGTTGCAATCTCTTTGGTCAGTGGACATATAGTTATGGCCTCTGTGGTCTGTGTTGTAGCAACCACGTGGTCCATCTATGTGCCTAATACCAGGTTGAGGATATGTAGCATCTTCTTGATGGGCTAGCTTGTGTTGGGATTGAGTTGGTTCATAAGAAGAGAAAGGGTGACTTGAAGTTAGCCGAGTTGCCGAGCCTGGTAGTCTCAGGTCTCCTAGGTTGTCAGTGAGATAATCAATCTCTTGTGACTGACAGAATGAGAATGCAGAAGGTCACCTCGTAAATCTACAGGCAGTGCCCTCATGGGCTGAGGAGGATCGTCTTGATCTCTAGGCAGAACTGGCCTGCCCTCAGTGGCTGCTGTATATGGACTTGAGGAGAGAACTCTCTGATCTGCAAAATCGCCTTGGAGAAGTCAGAGTACGGGGCATTGGCCGCGGTGGTGATGGCGGCAAATCTTGATATGTCTCCACATACGAACTCCTTTCACTTGATCCAGTGCTCGTACTTTTCGTTAGTTCTGGTCCGCTTTAAATACATGTGAACTCTTTAAATGCAGGCCTTTTTTTTCTTAAGTCTTAATTTTTACAAAATACAAGTTGTACCACCAGATTTAGATCAGCCTTAAGATTAACAGTGTTTAGGGAGAACGCAGCCATCATCCATTTGATCACTGGATGACAAACAAACCAAGAGTAGTAATGGTGTTGAAGGAAAGCTTCAATGGTTCACAAAGCTTATTTTCACCATCTATAAAGTTTAGTAAACAACTCTAACATAAAAACAGAATGCTTCTGTTCACTTCAAAGTCTAATGGTACTTACCTGGTTCTTTAAGTTCATCAACAGCAAAGAGAAAAAGGATGAAAATGAGCTTCTTCCAAACACAAATCTCCCTCACAGCCATGAGGACAGATGATCACCAAAGACTAACCCTTATCAAGCCACTCTTCAGACTTTAATAGATCAGGAACGCATTCATCTCGTTAATTCAATTAATTAACCACCACCTGGCAGTAATTAATGTTATCATTTGATTAGGAGTACCAACTGGCATTGATTTGAAACACGACACATTATGGAGGTTAGCAGATGAATTTTCTAGTTGCCATCAACACTATAGAATTTTAAAAATATATAGCCTATATATTGAAGATATTACTGAACATTTATTTAACCATAGCAAAAGTAAGTTTCTTGTGTTAATTTTAAACAAGTCTGATATTATTTTATCTTATATCTGTTAATTAACAGTTGAGATAGTTCTGCAAGCTGTCCCAATTGTGCAGGCGGGGCATGTTGTCACACTGCGTTGCAATGAGCAAATGATTAGAATTATTGCTTTTCTACTCTATACTTGTATGAACTCTATTGAGAAACCATGAGAAAAGGGTGAAAACTGGCACAACCACGTTACAAACCACATAAAAAAAACACATAAGAAATAAATAATTAATACACACTGTTATGTGTATAGCAGATTAACCCAATTGCAGACAGTGTGCAAACACACAACGTTTATTGATAACAGAAAACTGGGAAAACAAAACCCAGGAGGGGGCAAACAACACTGGTAGGGAAAATAAAGACTAACACTAGACTAAAACTTTGACATTAAACTATACAGGAACAATGTAACAATGTAAAACAGGATTTTTCAGGATTTCTAAAATGTTTTTAGGATTTAATTTCGTTAAGACAAGGCATAGACATGGCACAGGACAGCAAACACAAGGGGATCAAATAGAGAGAAACAGACATTGACAGCAGGTGACATAGATGAAGCAATGATGACAAAACGAGGGTAACAAGGGGTGGGGCCAGAGAACGAGACACCGCAAACACACACAGCCCAAACACAAGGCCATGTGCCTGCACACAAAACAAGGATCTGTCATGATCCTGCCTCAAGATAGGACAAGAGGGCAGAATCATGACACATACATAAGTTAAATTAATACAGTATGTGCAAATTCACACACCTCAATTGAGAATTGAGTTTAAAACAGTCACTGCCAATGGAACAAATGATCTCTTATAAATATTCCTCTTGGCGAGCGGTATCCGTAGCCTGCGCCCTGAAGGAAGGATCTTGAAGCAGGAATGGAGGGGATGAGACTGGTCTGAATATATTAATAATGCCCTTTTCTCCAAAAAAAAAAAAAAAAATGTGAATAGCTCTTGTATGTGCTCTGTTTTTGGCCGATGATCTTATTTGCTTCATTGATTACTCGTGTTAGTTTATTCTTCTGTTTCACTGTAATACCATGAAACAATATTATAAGTTAAAACACTTTCAGTCATTGATCTATAAACAATGGTTAAGAGCCTCCTTTCAATGTCAAAATTTCTTAACTTCCTAAGTAGACTCAAACGCTGTCTAGTTTTCTTATGTAGCCCATAAAATCCAAAAGGAAAGTTTATCATCAATGATTGTACCACGATATTTTGCTCTATCTTTACGCCTTTTAACATTATTACAATATATTCCTATTTAACACATATGTCATTTGCTAATTACATAAACTATAAGCTCAATTCATAAGTATAAATATATATTTAGAACATGTATATATTTGTATGGTCCTCGAATGTGTTCACCATTATCAGCCTTTTCACCGTTTGTATCACTCCGCTTGTCTGTGTTTGTCCAACTTGCATCATTAAGCCATAAGGTGGTGACACGTGACTGGTCTTTATGAGTGCACAATTGAACTTTAACTTAACAGATTAGTGCCAAAAATATTGATTAGCTAACCTTAGAAAGAAACTAGTTGCTGAAACCAATCTTTAATGCTAATATATAAATTGTTCCTTTTCCTCTGGTCACAAAAAGATTGCACTGGTGTTTGATTGAAATATAGCCTGACTTCTGTCATACTCATATTCTAATGAGAATATGAGTCCTGAGACCCGCTCCATTAAGCTTTGATTATGAGGCTTGTTCGTAACCGAACCAGGAAAAAACAACAACTCTTCACTCAATTGGATAGTCGGTAGACCCACAACCAATCAGATCCATGAGTGCGACCAAAGGAGAAACCACAACGACCATAGGCTTTTCATTATGTCCCATCTTCTTAGTGACCATCGGAGCCAGCTGATAAGTTACACTTTTCCCGAATCATGTGGGAAGGACGGCAAAATATCTTTCCCATCGACAAATGCCTTGATTGCAGTTCTCTGTTTGTTTATTAAAATTAATGCACTGTCGATTTATTTTACAACAGAATCTCGTTAATAACGTGACGATTACTTGCAGATCAATCTGTCCATCATCGTATAAAGCCCGCCCTGGCAATTTGATTGGCCCGATGATTTCTGAACCGATCATAATTACTCCTCATGGATTCGAGTCTCAGACTGAACTTCCCATCCAAAAAATGTTGTGGGCGGAGTTCGGGCTGGCATCTAGGCTAATTGAAATATCATCTATGTAAAATAATCCTTGAAAGAGTTCTCATTAAGGCCATTCCTATTTGAAATTTGTGATTGTGTATTGTCAACAATAAGCAGAAACATTCTGCATTTGCATCCAAGCGTGGATCATTCATTTCAAAATCCTCATTCTCATATTTAAGAATCTGTAATATTTTATGCTACTGCCCACTGACATGCTTTTAAAGCTGTTGTTATACCATTTTTATGACCTTCAAACACCTTAAAATGCACAAATGTAGGTCTGAGAAATCCACATTTTCTCGGGGGATGCCCCCGAACCCCCTGACTAACTCACCTTTGCATGTGTGTGACTGTGTGGTAATGTGGGCTGGTGTGGTTATAGTGCCAGGGATGTTTTTTCTTAACCAGTCTGCCCCTGCATAGGCCTGCAATATACATTATTCTCTGTATCGAATCATGTTATCTTATTACCCACCCCAGCCCCTGATGTTTCGGGTTCAGCCCCTGATGTTTTTAAAACCTAGATACGCCCCTGGGAACGATGAAACAAAACTGGGACTTTTCGACCCTGAATCAGCAATCAATCAGCTATGTTTGGAGGAAGAAGAATGAAGCATATACTAAAATGAACCCTCTGCCTACAGATTCTACAGTGGCCATCACAGTCACCTGACTTGAACCTCATAGAACATCTCTGGGATTTGAAGAAGGTGATTGCTGCATACAAACCCAAGAATATTACTGAACTGGAGGCCATTGCTCATGAGGAATGGGCTAAGGTTCCTCAGAAAACGCTGCCAGAAGCTGCAGTGTCTCATTTGCAGCAGATCACAAAAAGGTGTTCTACTAAGTACTAAAGATGCTTGCCATGAAGGGGCTGAATAATTTCGAGACTGCAGAAGTCATTAAAAGTTGCACTATTAGTTGAATTTGAGGAAACTACTTGAAACATCTTGATTTGTATATCGCAAACAGCTGAAAGTCTGTAAATGTTGCCAATTGACCTGATTTTAAAGGGGTGATGAACTGAGAAATCACATTTTCCTGTGGTCATCATATTATAAGAATATCCTGTAAGTTTCAGAACTGAAAACGACCTTGTTAGTCCAATAAAAGCTTTTATTGACACCAGCCTCAACAAACGTCTCGTTTTTGAAAGCGTGGAAGTATGACGTCAAAGACGAAGAAACCCCACCCGCTCATCAACGCCTACTTCAACACGGCCGGTTAAGCCCCGTCCACCGATTCGCGCATTCACGCATAGGTAAACAAAAGCATACCTCGTGATTACAAACCGGAGCGAGCTTCCAGCAATAAACATTCCGTGTACAAAATGTTTTGTGTACAAAATGGAAGAAGACAGTTGCTGCATAAGCTTCCTCTGGATTCCAATATTAGGAATGCCTGGTTAAAATTTGTTTTTAATGACGTTCCAGCAGATGAGTGTAAAACATTATCCCTATGTTCGCTTCATTTCACCGAGGATTGTTTTGTCAACAAGACACAGTTTGAGGCTGGATTTGCAGACCGATTAAGAGAAAAGAACGGTGATGTGCCGTCTATATTGGATCTGAGAGGAATTGTGCAACACACGGACTCTGGGTCGAACATGTATGGGCGAATCCGGTTGCCATTTGACAACATTGGACGTTTTCCCCCACGTGCACCGACGGGTGAGTTAAACTCATTATAATATAAGAGGGAGAAATGAAGACGACACAGATATGCATTTTGTGTATGACCTAGAAGTATTTATTCAGCGATTGGCGGTTAAAGTTAATCGGAACATCGTTGTTGTACGGAACATGATTAGTCTACGTTACCTTCTATATTAGATCCAACAGGAGTGGTGCAACACACTAATGTGAGTAATATTTTTATTTTAGAATTAATAATCTACTCGGCTAGCATTGCATTGTTACAGATCGTTTGATATCTAATAATTATGTGTATGTGTCTACAAGTATCCGTTGTATTCGAGGTGCTGTTGGTTCATTGTCCAGCGATTCGGGATCGGACTCTGGGTCAAACATGTATGGGCGAATCATTCCGGTTGGCATTTTACAACAGTGGTTTTCAAAACAAATTCCCCCACATGCACCAACCGAAACCAATGACAGAGTTGAAGCTCATTATAATATGCCAAACTGTTATCCACTCACAGCAGTGGGCATTTACTTCCTAGTCTTCAATGCGATACGCCCATAAAATCTGAGCATTTTTCAAGTAGGCTGAAAACTAGGGAAGAAAATAGCCCATAACTTATTCATTTTTATGTTTTTGAATGTAAAAACCAAGCGAAGGTAAAAAAAAAACGTCATTTAAAAACATTTAAAAAGCCAGTTCATGACCCCTTTAATCATTTTAATTACAACGGTAGGTTTTATATATTTATATATTTAAAAAACACACTAGAATGATTTACACCATGCATCGGTTAGGTCCAACTTGAAGTGTCACCCATTCTCGCGAGGCGCTTCATGTCCTCGGACATTGTTTTGATTGGGAGTAGTCCCTTTTGAAACGTGTCTCTGAATCTTTCAGGGCCGCCAAATATTAAAACATATCTTCAAAGCCGCAATAGAACCTATCAGTAATTGAGGTGATAAATCTATTTTTTCCGTCATCGCCGTCTCTCGCTCCATGTCTTTTGAGTGTGTCGCTGATGAGTGGTAAATTGGAAATTATTCAGAGAGGTAACAGCACTCTTAGATGCAGTTCCATTATAGTCTGTCAGTCACAGGAGACAGATAAATTACTCACATGTCAATCTACCCATCAAACAGCAGGCAGGGGATTGTGGGATTGATCAATGGAGGAGAAAAAAAAAATCCACTGTAATTCCTCTCTGTGTGACGGCATGAATAAATCAGAGGTCTTTTATTTTTTGCTGTGCATTAACTCCTCTATCTGAAAATAATACTGCTCAAATGCTCAAAGGACAAAGAATAATTGTGGATCAAACCAGGGTGGGACAAAGCATCACAGATAATCAGAGAGATCAAAAACACAATTAAAAACTCTGTTGGTTGGGCCGTTGAGACCTGATGAGGTATTTGCTGTGATGTTGGAGTTTTCCATTGGCTTTTAATGGGAGCAAGGTTGTGTTCGATGCTGTTTAATGGTAGAGGAGAGAGGAAACACCTCTCGTGTTCAATAGCAAATTAATTGCTACGATTAGTCATTGGTAGACTTCTCAATGCAGTCCTTTGGAGAGCTGGATTCAGCCACTCAAATCCTCTCATTTGTAATAGGCTGTCTGCTTGAATAATTGATTGGAACAAATGTGAACTGGATGAGAAAGTCTGAGTGTCCTCCATCATGCAAACACACACGCACGCATGCACACACACACACACACACGAGAGAGAGTTCACCCCTAGTTTAACTATAATGCAAGCTCAAGTATAAATGTATGACGTTTTTGAACATAATAATAATAAATTAACAGTAAAACATTTTTTTTTTAAATATTCATTTCTAAAAGTACAAATAAACATGGAGCAGCCTTTATATTTTAGGATGTGGGTCCCTCACAATTTATCATTATCATATTTGTATGATATTTGCATTAAAAAGTTTTAAACCCCCTGTATTAGGCGTTAAACTTCCCTGTAATAACTGCCAGGCCCTAGCAGAAGTGACTGTGTGTACTATACTATACTATAAATATATGGTATATGTATGTTTTGATGAGATGACATTGTCATCTGTGCCACCACAGTTTCACAATGAACTGAAAATATTTTTACACTTCTCATAAAAAAAAAATCCCTAACGTTGTGTTCTGCACCATTGCTTTGGCATCTGTCATTCAAACTAAAATTATCATGATGTGGCTTAGTGTGTTTATCAAAATGTGAAAGGCTGTGATGTAATAAAATATACTGTGTTGTCTGCGTGATACAGTTGAGAATCCTGTGGGGAAACGCTGTATATTGAATAAACAGTTTGAAGAATAGACAGAGCATTAGTACAAAACATATTAGCTATTAAGTTAAACATTGTGACGTTCTTTAAAGGGGACATATCATGCAAAATCCACTTTTTTAGTCCTTAAATGCATTTTGTTGTAGATTTGGAGTGTTTATAAGTGCAGAAAAGATGAAATTATTCTCTTCAGGTGCTTCGTTTATATCTTTATATTCTGTTTTGGTCATATTTTTCAACCTGTTCAGATTTTTCTGTTGTCTATGACGTTTTTTGAACAAGTACGTCACCGTATTTTCAGCGGAACTGACAAATAAGGACATTGGTAGGACTACCGGTCCAACACTTCCAGCAATCCGCGATTATTATTTCTCGCTCCGATTTTGTAGTCCAAACTCAATGATGCAGAAGTTACGAGAGGGCTAGTCAAAATGTTCGGTTGTTGGATGTAGTGACCTGAAGCACTTCAAGGATCCCCACTTCAACAACCTCCGCCAGTATACAGAAGGGTTTGCTGATTGACGGGTAAATTCCTTCTATCATTTAGCTGCTGTGTTTCCTGATGCTTTCTAAACGGAAGTTATCATTTTATTATCAATACAGGTTTTTAGTGGTAAGATCAGATCGCAGTCATTTATCTTGTCAGTGTGCTTGTTTTAACAAGAGAAATAGTCGACTTTCACTAATAGTTAACTTACATACCACTGCCTCCATATGAAGACGTTGTTTTCTGCAGGTTCGTCGTCGTCATCTTTTTCAAATTGCTCGCTCTGGCTCGAATATGTAAGGCTTGGTGGACAAGTCTTCCGTTGTTGACATTTTGTTAACGTGTGAATAAAAATGTTCTTTGAAGCTATAGTAATCGTATCTCTATCAAACTACAATAATGACCAAACGCGGAGAGTTGAATCGACCATGAACTCAGCGACCTGGAGAGCAGGCGGGGTAAGACGGTACCCTTTTTATTTAAAGGGGCTGCATTGAAACGACTTGCTCACAGAAGCACATCAGAAAAGGGGTAGAAAAGGGGCCTGTGGAGCTATAATAATGAGGAATTCAGACCCAAGCATGGCAGTTATGCTTTATTTAGACCACAAATGTATGATTTATAAGTAAAAATGAATGATTTAAAAGCATGATATGTACCCTTTAAAAAAAATGCTATCACCATTAAGATTGACTCCTTTACATTTTAATGCTCTAGTAATGTAATCCAGTTTTGATTGGATTATGTCATGATTTTAAACAATTGATATGTAACAAACTCCAAATGCTGGGGCCCAGCAGAAAAGAGCATAAAAAAGCATTCTGTGACTGCATGAAGGTCATAGCAGGTCACAGTAGAGACCTTCAATGCTGCTTAGCAGTTTCTGCACAGTTCAAAGGAAGAATAGAGGTTTTGTTAGCATATTTTTCTTTGTTTAACTCAGGTTTGCTGAAAATGTCTACCTCAGGCAGGTAGTATCTCTAGAGTCTAGCGTTTCAGAAAAGAAATATCAAATATTTGGCTATATGGTGCAGAGGAACATGACTATGCAGGCTCTTTTTTTATAAACATTCAACAATGCTAATATGTTCTTATGTAAAACATAATCTTAATGTGATTAACTGACCACCCATCAACCTTCAATGCATTCAGTGCACAAATACTCACACAAACACACACGCTGCCCATGTCCCGGGGTTCTCACGTGAACTTCAACACCACTGAGAGCCGGGGGAGGATTTAAAATTCATGAGCAGTGATTTTAATGTTTTCTTTGCTACAGGCAAGTAAAAAGAAACAATTAGCGTAGCATTGGCGCTAAGGTCCAGCAAAATCAATAGTCCCTGATAGTATTGTAAGCCTATTGACCAAATCCTGCGGTTCACCCCGACCCTGTGCTGCAACAGACACCCTTACAGGGGATTAAGCATATCTGCCAGTGCGAATGGAGAAGGGGAGCTGTGCATAGTTAAACAGCCTTCAGGAACGATAGCAATCAGAGAGCTGCTAGCTGAGGTAGACTGACACTGAGCATTGACTTGATGTGAGAGCATTTTAGGAGATGAAGGCGCCTCAAGGGTGTACTGTAGTATAATACTGTGCTGAAAAAATTAAATGAGACAACGCATCAGCCAGGTGATTATACAGACCGGCTATTAAATAATTACAGACAGAAAACCCGAACGCATCCCTGTGTACGGCCCCAAAATCTTTTGGACTCAATAAAACAATCAAGTTCAATCACACATACACAAAACATACTCACACACAAATTCTTGAAACAAGTTACAAGATGCGGTAGTTTCTGACACTTTTGAGACTTATTGATACTTTGTACAGTTCTAGAGGGTGTACAGAATGCGGCAGATGGACTCATGCCAGAGGAACTGGTTCTGTGGGCGGCAGCATCCAGTCAATGGCTCGGCGTGAGCTTTGAAATAAACCTGGTGTGCTCTCAGAGGTAATGTAGCCTGGGTCTAAACAGATGTTCCGGAAACAGAACGAGAGAGCAGGCGAACAGGTGTCACACCCACCTGAATGTGTACAACAAACTGACCCTGACGCCCACTCCGGTGTACACTTTACCCCACAAACACACAGATTTGCATGCAAACATACAAAAGCTTTTGCTCCAAACCTAGCAAACTGTCTCGCTGCCTTCTAAGATACCATTATAACTGACATGAAACCTTGTAAGTAATTGTTTTGGAAAGCTCTCATAGACAGCAACTCTGCATGACATGATTCGCACTGAAGACTGATGTTTGCATGTTGCTAAGCTAATGCACAATATTCTAATAAGCATAAAACTGCTTAGCACAAATTAAAATGGCATTGCTTATAATCAATATTAATGACACTGAATTATTTTTAATAATGCAATCAACATTTATTTGGTGCCGTCTGCTATTTTGATTTATGCTGTCTTAGAATTTGGCCAAAAAAAGGTTGAATCTCCCTGGCAGTTCGTCAAAACGATGTCCGATGCCTGACAGGATGACCTTGAAGAATAATGCACAGGATTGTATGATAGAAGTGCCTCCTCAAATAGCCTTTGATCTTTGTGACTCCTGTGTTGTTAAGAAGCTACAGTCTTCATTTCCTAGTGCAAGGATGGGAATGTTTCCTATCTTAAGGTTGACTGAACTGGGTGTATTCTAAATTACATTTATTATATATTTTTGTGGCAAGCAGGACGGGGCAGAGAGCCTTGAGATTGGTCTAGTCTAGCAATCGCACCACCTGTGTGCCACATTGGTCTCGAGTGTCTCACGGAGGAGCTTCGGATTGATAAAAGGAGAAGTGACGACAGTGAAGGACAAGAGAGGACTAGGCCTGAGACAATTATGCTGCGTTTTCGTTTATGTGTGTGCGGCAGTCGTCCGTGGGGCGTGGGGGGTTTCGCCTTCTTCCCTAAACTAACCAACTACTCAACTATATCCATGTGTGCTCCAGTCCAGTTATATATATATATATATATATACACACCGTGTGTTGGGTTTGGTGAAAAAGCTTTTGTATATATACAATTAAACCAAAATGTATTTAGACACCTTCAACATTTCTCACATTACCTCACAATTTATTAGCTATAATTTAGAAAATGGTAATAAAATATGACAAGACCTCAGAGTTATCAAATCAATTGATATTTTACTGGTTTGAGATATCCTTCTGTTAGACTTCCTCACAAATTAATTAGGTTGAATATCTGTCAGCTGTTAAATTTAAGTAGGCTACACGTAGATAATACCAATTTAGGTCAACCAATTACCAAGAAATGCTTCATTTTGTTCAGTCTGTGGTGTACAAAGGTCGCATTAGCAATTAAAGAAAAAACACTTAAGCAAAACATGGACAGTTCAAAGTTTCTGAAGAATTTTTGGTCCCAAAGTATTATTTATTTTTACACTTTAAGAATATATATATATATATATATATATATATATATATATATATATATATATATATATTCATTTATATATATTTTTTTATTTTGGAGCAAGCCAAATGGGTACAAAACATGTGCATCTAACAAAAACTGGACTGGAGCACATGTGCATGGAGTGGACTAACATTTTATTATTATTTTTTTTTAATTAAAGTTTAATTAAAGATGCTGTAATGGCACAATTTACCCCCGTTTATGCCCCCACCCCCCATGCTTGTTTGTACTGCGACATCTTAGAAAACTTGACATCAGATGCAATTTTTGCAAGCTACACTTACACAGAGCCATCAGACAATATAAAGGCAAACTGCCAATTTAGATTTGTCTGGTGCTCTTTTGCTGTGATTTCAGATAAAAACCCCATGAGGCTTGCACTTGAGCATCACAAGACTCACTCAGTGCCCTCAACAAACCAGGCAGACACACTAGATGCCCGTGAGTGCAATACATTATGAATGCAGCTGCAACGCATTCTCAACAAAGACATAATCTATTATGTAAATGGGCATTCTGTATGTCTAAGTTAAGTGGCTCTGAGCGTGACAGTTCTGTCGTGGCAGGCCGTTTTATTGTTTTATTGTTGACTCATGGCGTTCTTATTTTCTGTGTTATTGTCAAAGGATTTATTAGATGTGTGTTTAGTTTTTGCTTGCATTTATATACAGTATAATAAATAAGAATTATTTAGCATAGAAAATATGATTTCCCTGTTCATTTGAAATGAAAGCATTCAATCGTCTATGTAGATATATTATACGATTCAATGCAAATCTCCCTTCCAGTGCATTCAGTAAACAAAGCTACGTAAAAACAAGCCATTATTTTAAATATAGTCTATATATATATATATATATATATATATATATATATATATATATATATATATATATATATATATATATATATATATATATATATATATATATATATATATATATATATACAATATGTATACATATGAATTATTTTTTCCCCAAAGCTTTAAACTAACTAAATAGTACAAATAGCATATTTTGGATTGATATTTTGAATCAAGTGCCACAGATTGAATGACCATGATGATATGCAAGTAAATGGAGGTTCACTAGTCACAAAAAGGTTAATGACATACAGTATAGAAGTTTTTAAGGAATCAGCACTTTTTGTTGCAAATTATGTATTTTTTGGTGCACACATAAACCCTTTACTGGCAATAGGTGTATTTTACTGAAGTGTAAGACACGTTTACAATAAATAAGAATGATTGCTGTTTGGCATTACCAGCAAACAACCACTATGCCAGCTGGGAATACGAGAGCTTGAAAGTCACCCCACAAAACAAGATCCTTGTCCTTCGTACGTACTGAATATCATCACAGAGCACCACTTCAGGGGTGATAGATTCTCTGTCTTTCTGTCACTCCGTCTTTTTCTCTTTTACCGATAATAATCCATAATGCAACCCAGATACAGTACAAGCCTCCTGCATTATTCAGAGAAAGTTTCTTCTTTGATTTATGTTCTCTGTGTCTCTCTCTCCTTCTCTCTCTCTCTCTCTCTCTCTGAATCCCTTCATTCTTTAAGTCCCTCTATGTCGTCATGCAGCAGTTGCAGATAATGCAGTTGTGGAATGAGAAGATGAGAATACAGGTGCAGAGTGTGTGTGTTAGTGTGTGTGTGTGTGTGTGTGTGTGTGTGTGTGTGTGTGTGTGTGTGTGTGTGTGTGTGTGTGTGTGTGTGTGTGTGTGTGTGTGTGTGTGTGTGTGTGTGTGTGTGTGTGTGTGTGTGTGTGTGTGTGTGTGTGTGTGTGTGTGTGTGTGTGTGATGTCGTCTCATACTGAATAATTATAGCAGCTCGGCCCAGGCAAATCCTCCCCAGAAGGTAGTGCGTCTGCGAGCCTTCCACCTGCCATGCACTAAACGCCGCCCCATCCATCAAACACCCACTTGACAAATACATTCCATAATAGAAGTTTATTTTTATGGGGAGGCCGAATCACAGACCTTCCCATGCATACAAAAACGTGTCAGAATTATTTATGAGAGCTGCTGAGATGCACAATATGTCATATCAAAGTCTGGATTCGCTCCTCCGCCCCACATGCCCCTGTCAATACCCACACAGGCTATCAATAATGTGAAACAGCACAGAGATAAGCCCCCCGAACACAGGGTCACTCCAAGAGGGGAGGATGGCCTCCACGGATGCCACACACACACACACGAACGAGCGAATGCACATAAACAAGTTCAGACAAAAGCAGAAATGCACAAACTGCCGCACACACATGTGGGAATCAAAACGTCCTCTGGCTGGCGCTGCCCATTTCTAGGGCCTTAGAAAATTAAGTTTGATTTTTTCTTAAATGTTCTTGTTATTTTTCTGGATCTGGAATTTTCTTGAATGGTTTTAATCAAATGTTAATAATCAATGAACACTGTCTAATTATTTGATTTCATAAAACTTTTGATAATTTTAACAGGATCATGTCCTGTGTTGTTTTAATTGTTCAGGATCCTGTGTTTTATGATTTAAAGGGGTGATGAACTGAGAAATCAAATTTTCCTTGGGCTTTTGACATCTAAGAGGTCATCATATTATAAGAATATCCTGTAAGTTTAAGAACTGAAAACGACCTTGTTAGTCCAATCAAAGCTTTTATTGACACCAGCCTCAACAAACGCTTCGTTTTTGAAAGCGTGGAAGTATGACTTCAAAGAAGAAGAAACCCCACCCGCTCATCAACGCCTACTTCAACACGGCCGGTTTAGCCCCGCCCACCGATTCACGCATTCACGCAT
>JAQIUQ010001378.1:570000-652500 GCA_030378365.1 Hybognathus amarus
GCAGCGTGTACAACCCAGTCACATGAAAATCATAGGGAATTTTATAGCTTACACAATGTGCAACACTGCACACTAAGGGGCAATAAATAGCAACTCCTTTTTTTAATAAACATTTAAACTAAGAGGGACCCTAAATAAGCAGAGTCCTTGCTCGAAGCGTTTACCTTCAAAGAGTATCAGTACTTATAGCGGGACTGTATGCATGACAAAATCAATCCCGTCTCTCGTGAAGGCCCTGTGACATTGGGCGGCAAAGAACCTTCTGAAAGTCCATTGGAATTCAATAACATTGACAATTCTGTGTTCTTGAAGGTGTCAGAGCCAATACTGTCTCCAAGTCAGAATCTGAAACGCTTCTCAAGCCCAAGTGTAATCACCTGTTTCATGTGATTTAACTCGCCGCCGCTCGTTTGAACGGCTCCCAATGCGGTACGCAATAGGTACAGGAGCTTTATCAGACAGAGTCACTAAGCAAACCCCCGCTTCCTTCTTTTTAAAATCCTCTTTTCTGTTCCTTGATCCATTATCACGCCGTTTCACATTACTTTCTGCCTCTCTCTCCGTTCGCTTCCCTCCCTCCTTTTCCCCGAGCATGCTGGGATCAGTGGGGGGACAGCAGAGTCGTCGGCTTGTTTGCACACTGCTGTGTTGGCATGGTAAACGATAGCTGACTAAACATGCTTGTTAAGCTAGTCGTTTTTGTGTAGGAAATCCCTCTCTCCCCTTAATTACACGACATAACGCAAATTCATACGTTGTGTTAAAAAGTAGCTGTCTGTCGTCCCCTGGTTATCCATGGTGGTTATTTCTTTTTTCACCCGAAAAAAAAATGGGGGGGGGGGGGGCAGGGTATTGAAAAAGAGCTTGTGCATGCACCATCTTTCATGAAGCAAGCTGATGTATTGTTCTAGAGAGATAGCAGCAAGTATAAATGATTACATGTAGCTGGCCTGGGCTTTGTAATAAAAAGGAGGATTATCAATTCACAGGTTTTTGGGCAGATAGCGTTGCACCAGCTACAACGTGATCGCAATCAGGACTTCGAGACACATCTGTATTCCCCTGCACATCTAGAGCCGGAGGGAGACGGGTTCGAAAAGAGAGAAAGAAAGAAAGAAAAAGAAAGAAAGAAAGAAAGAAAGAAGAAAGAAAGAAAGAAAGAAAGAAAGAAAGAAAGAAAAAGAAAGAA
The DNA here is from genome assembly GCA_030378365.1 of Hybognathus amarus. Lineage (NCBI taxonomy): Eukaryota > Metazoa > Chordata > Actinopteri > Cypriniformes > Leuciscidae > Hybognathus > Hybognathus amarus. The sequence continues at coordinate 571,190 of JAQIUQ010001378.1, forward strand.
AGAAAGAAAGAAAAAGAAAGAAAGAAAGAAAGAAAGAAAGAAAGAAAGAAAGAAAGAAAGAAAGAAAGAAAGAAAGAAAGAAAGAAAGAAAGAAAGAAAGAAAGAAAGAAAGAAAGAAAGAAAGAAAAGAAAGAAAGAAAGAAAGAAAGAAAAAGAAAAGAAAAAGAAAAAGAAAGAAAGAAAGAAAGAAAGAAAGAAAGAAAGAAAGAAAGAAAGAAAGAAAGAAAGAAAGAAAGAAAAAGAAGAAAGAAAGAAAGAAAGAAAGAAAGAAAGAAAGAAAGAAAGAAAGAAAGAAAGAAAGAAAGAAAGAAAGAAGAAGAAAGAAAGAAAGAAAGAAAGAAAGAAAGAAAGAAAGCTTAAAAAATTATAATTGTTCATCTTCTTTTCAACAAATTTGAAAACAATTAAGAACTGGTTTTTGTTCTGATGCAAATTAAAGACTAGCCTATAACATCTACTGTGTTTCAATTCATTTCACACCTGGAAATGTGTAAATTGCTTTTTAACCTGTTTTATGTTCAGCTGCTTGACAAATGCATCTTTACTTCATGTAACAGAACAGTAATATTAAATGAGAAAAACAAATCATTTTTTATGCAGATGAGCAACAATATGCCATGTCAATCTCTCTTTGGTCAATTAAAAATATATATATATTTTGGACATCAATTTAAGCTATAGAAAACTCAAAAACTTAACCCTAAACACAACAAAACCCTCAAAAAGAATTAAAGCTTTTGCTGATAATTTATTCACCACCATCGCATCCAAGATGTCCATGTCTTTCTTTCTTCAGTGGAAAAAATAATGTTATTGATGAAAATATTCCAGGATTTTCTCCATATAATAGACTTAATTGAGAACCAAACAGTTCATGGTCCAAATTAGAGTTTCATTGTAGCTTCAAATGGCTTTCAATGACACCAAATCGAATGAATAAGGGTCTTACCAAGGACCCTTCGAGTCATGACTGGAAAAGATGTGTTTATTTTGATGAACGAGTTCGAAAAGGAGAGTCATCGAATGCTCATCACAGAACAGAGCAAGGCAAGCATTTGTGCTTATAAAACTTAAACTTTTTTATTTATTTTAGAAATGACCAATCATTTCGTTAGACAAGACCCTTATTCATCGTCGTTTAAATCCCTTTGAAGCTGCACTGGAACTCTCATTTGGACCTTGAACCTGGAATGTTTTCATCAAAAACCTTAATTTCTTTTCGACTGAAGAAAGAGATGACATGGATATCTCTGGATGACATGGGGGTGAGTAAATTATCAGCAAAAGTTGTTTTTTTTTTTTTTTTAAAGTGAACTACTCCTTTAAGGGCAAATAAAAAATGTATGAATTTGTCTTATTTTTAAAAGAAAAATTATCTACCTACTGAACATGGAATACATAAACAAATGAAGCTATGTCATTCATTGCGAATTTAGTTGTGATCATCCACTAAATAGACATGGGACCAGTTGATTAAGTCAGGTCTCTTCAAGTCCACATACAGTAGGTGTCCTATAGCAGCAGTAACAACAGGTCACATTTATCATGGACCTGATCGACTAAAGTTTCACAACTAGAAAGTTATCTTGAACAGTCTATCTATTGTTTAATCATTTAATACCTAACTATTTTTTGTCAAATGTTTTACCAAATGTGCTTGTGCAATCTTTCGTCTAATTAAATTCCACTTGGCTTGACATTTGTTCCCTAATACAATGGCATTCATACGTTTTGAAGTGTGGCTTAAGAGTCTAAATACTTTTCAGTGTCCACTTTACTAAAACAAATGCTTATCAGGGCCTAAAAATTCTCCATGTGATTTTAATCTCATCTGTACCATCAAGGGCTCCTAGCGCAGGCCCTATTCCATATTCACCTCCACAGTGCCGAATTTAGTGGGACTGCCGAGCAGAACAGCACAGTGCCTCCTCTTCATCAGGCCTCTCGCTCTGTGCACCGTAGCAGAACGAATTACGGATAAAGACTGGAAGTGACGCCTGTCTGTGCGTCTGAAATCATACTCCCCTCTCTGACAGGGAGGAACCTTTGGCTTCATTTGTCTGCAGGAAGGGCCGCTACCTGAGTTTATTATGCAGTCACACAGCAGGAAGGCAAAAAAGAGGGGATATGTGGAAGGGAATAGAATAGAATGGAGGTGGGAGAAGAGGAGAGTAATGGAGGAATGTGAAATGCGGGTGATGAGAAGACAGAATTGAAGGGAGCGATTGGGAGGCCTCACTGACAGGCCCCCAGCAGGACTGGGGGCGGCATGTTAAACTGGGTGATGACTGATGTGATGGCTCATCTATCTTCTTTCAGAGACAGTGAACCGTCCGCCTACAAGCCCACCCGACAAAGGGTGTAAAAAAAAATCTACACCTACATCATTATGCACACACACATACTGTAGACTATCCACATGTTAAACGATGACAGACAATCCAGCTATATCTCATTTTTGGGCAAGGGCACATCAGTCAAGTTCAATTATTATTTTATTTTATTTTGAAATGACTCAAGTACTATCAACAGAATTAGCCAAAAGTCCCTGAAAAAATGCTTGTCTCTCAATAAAAGTGGGAAAATATTTCCAGAGAAACAAGCGGCAGCCATCTTTAGAATTTTGTCTTTAAAATTGCATTTTATATACAGGTAGCTCAGTATATTTCTATGGCATTGCTGTTAACCCTCTGGGGTTATTCGGGTCAATAATTACCCAAAGCGTTAAAAAAATGTAAAAAATCGTAGCTTCATTCGGAATGGTCCGAAACTTGGTGACTTTAATGGTACTTGGTATATGAACACCTCAAAAAATTGGGGACAGGATTTGAAAAGTCTAAGTGGTCGTAAAAAAAAAATAGTTACACTTAGCAGACTTTTTGGGTCGAAAATGACCCGCATAGGAAATGAATGGGAATTTGGCAAAAATGTGAAAATACTGAGTTTTTTTGTGCGTACAATCTACAAATAAGCAACGATCGTGAAAAAGCACACAACAGTGAAGGGGTCAATCTATAAAACATCGAGAAAGAAAGAAAGAAAGAAAGAAAGAAAGAAAGAAAGAAAGAAAAGAAAGAAAGAAAGAAAGAAAGAAAGAAAGAAAGAAAGAAAGAAAGAAAGAAAGAAAGAAAGAAAGAAAGAAAGAAAGAAAGAAAGAAAGAAAGAAAGAAAGAAAGAAAGAAAGAAAGAAAGAAAGAAAGCTTAATAAATGATAATTGTTCATCTTTTTTTCAACATAGGAAAATGAATAGGAAATGAATGGGAATTTGGCAAAAATTTGAAAATACTGAGGGTTTTTTTGTGCGTACAATCTACAAATCAGCAAAAATCTTGAAAAAAAAGCACACAACAGGGAAGGGGTGAATCTATAAAACATCAAGAGTGCAAAACAGACACATCCACACACATGCACACAAACACACCTTTATACACAAACACATAAAAAAATTCAGATTATACATGTGTTTTGTATTTTTAAAAAGCTCAGTTTGTCCACGAGATGGCATCCATCTAATTTCAAAAATTGCTTTTATGAGGCCTAGGCTTGACTCCAAAATGAAATACAGCTTAAAAAAAATTATATATATATATATATATATATATATATATATATATATATATATATATATATATATATATATATATATATATATATATACACATATATATATATATATATATATATATATATATATATATATATATATATATATATATATACACATATATATATATATATATATATATATATATATATATATATATATATATATATATATATATATATATATATATATATATTCAATGGGGGAAAATTGTGTCATAATTATTGCCTTAATACTAATTATAATTTTTATTTTTATTTTTGAAGTGTTCTCAAAACACCAAAAAAAAAGAAAAGAAAATATATTATAAAAAACAAGTAAAAAAAAATTACGATTTTTCTTTTTTAAATATGAATCCCGCCCCTTCGGGTCAATTTCTGACTCGAAGGTCCTGAGTGTGACTGTTAAACGAATAACCCCAGAGGGTTAAAGAGTAATTAGAAAAGGATTTACTTATTAACATAGTTACCATGAACACTGTAACGTTTGAAAGTGAAAGTCATAACAAATGTCAGTAGACAGGGAAGACTTAAAAACGAGTGGTTCATTCATAAAAAAGGCAAGCTCTTACCTTCCTTGATGCTGTGGAAATAGAAACCAGAAGACAGAACACCACACCACTCAAAAGGGTCTATATACAAGTCCAACAAACCATGGCGCTGTCACACGGAGCAAAGAGGACACTGACAACACGTCAACAGACGAGAGAGAAGTTTACGTTTGATATGAAAGAAGTCTCGGATTATAAGTTATTTTTAAGAAATTCGAACAATAAATACCATTGTTTGGTGTCTCTTTATTGAGTGGTGACAGTTCGCTGTAGTGCCTCATTTCAAGCGGCAGGTGAGCCAATCATTTTTTTTTTATTAACAATATCAGTTTTACAATCAAAAATAGCCAAAGGCTCCAAAAATTAAAAAAATAAAATAAAATAAATAAATGGTTGTCTTCTGTCCATCAATTAAAAATGTAATTTTATTTTATAAAAAGGCTTTTTTAAAAGGTATAAGAAAGAAAGTCAGTAAATTTTGTTCTAAAAAAAGTGATCAATAGAAGTACCAAATAAATAAATAAATAAATAAATGTGTTGTCTCCTCTATAAATAATAATAATTTTATATATATATATAAATCACTTACAGAAGACAATATATTTTTGGGAACAAAGACAGTAAACAGGACTGAAGCACATGTGCTAACCACTGCTTCAAGACTCCAGTACCCAGACATTTTCTGGAACCACAGATTTCACAGATAAACCAGCTGTAGAAAAGGCGGGAAACAAGATCCACATTTAGCTTCCACCGATACATTCATCAGAACTGTTTAGTCTAAACTGCCAAAATGATGGTTCTGTCTATCATCACACACCCTGTAGTTTGGAGTTAACGGCATGGTGAGCGAACGTCTTCATGTAGGTACGGGAGAAAATAATATAATGAAAGAACTGGCAGACACTGCCTTTGCTCTTTTCTTTCTGTCCGTTCCGTCTTTTTATTCCGGTCTGACTCGGTTACAGAATCACCCATTATTACGCAGGATCTCTGAGCCCCGCGATGAATGAGCTACATTCAAACTCACACATGCGTGAAAAAGGCCCCTTCCACCATAGTTTCATCTAATGTTGTAATCCACACGCACACAACACACACTCACCACACCGCTGCTATTCTCCTCTTAGATCAAATGTCGGAGAGCAGTGTTTTAAAATCGTGTGTGAGAGAAACTCCTGGTAGTATCATTTTTTTTTTTAAACACTTCCCTCCAGTAAACTCTTTCACTGTCATACACACATTTACCCACAAGTCATATGTCACTGTAAGGAATGTAAACCCTCTTTGAATGACTGTTTTTGGGTCAAAGATCTTGCATCATGGAAAAACAATGCTAAATGTCAATAATAAAATGCAACTAACCATATAGTTGTAGTTAGGACAGCGAAATGAATATGCTAAACTTCTAAAAGGGAGGAGAAAAATCATAGACATATTCATTTAATAAAGTATATTTATATATTTCTGTCTATATAACAGTAGGCTAGGTGGTGGTGAAAAGTGTTGAACAAAATACAGATAATAGTACTTAATTTCAATCTTTGATTAAAAAGGACATTACTGCTTACAGCAGCATGCTAAACAATTTGCAAACAAAAAATACACACAAAAAAACTCAAGCAGCCCTTAAGTGTTAATGCATACGAATTAATATAAAGCTGACTGATAGGGTCAAAATGCCCTTCCAATATCCCCAGTATATGTGATCAATGCCTTACAATACACTCTCAGGTCATTTAGTTCATTAACCACCAGTGCCGCCTGATCATTTGTGCATGTGCGTTTGCATGTGTGTGTCTGAACCTGCGTAGCTGCTCTGAGGCTCATGGCTGGTGTCAGACAGGGTCTGAAGAGGGTTTGGACTGTGAGAGGACGTAGAGATGTTGCGTCTCGGTGAGGGGGATATTGCATTGTTGTTGAATTATGCATGGCCCCTGGAAGCGCGGGCCGACGCCTGGCCGTTGTCTTATGAGAGCTGACGGAGTGTCACTTTACATCATCAACGCCCCGGTACCGGAGCCTGGGACGGGCCGCCTGCCCGCCTCACGCCGCAGATGAGAGGAGACGAGGCCCTGCCCGCCTGCCATGCGAACAATGGTCTACCGTCAGTGGCACTCTCATTGACAGAATGATCTGGAAAGACACCAGCCATCCCACCAGTCTTAATGATGTCTCAACCCCCACCCCTTCCTGCCGAGACAACAAAAATACACAGGACAAGAAAAAAAAACAATGCTGGAAAACAATGTTGTGTAATGTCGAGCAATGGCATGTTCCGCTATGTCTCTGTGGCGGATATGTAGCGCCTTCGCGTTGAATGAATTAAGCTAAGATGAAACACTTTCCTGAACTGTTTTGACAAATAAGGTGACACCTCGGGTGAGAAGTTTTCAAAGTGACAGACACAGCGATGTTCTTCATCCTGCAATAAATCTCAAAGAACAACGACTTCAGTCTGCGATTAATGACTTTATTGCGAACCGCTTCGGTTAATGACTGCGACACCCTTATATCTGGAAATTCAGCAGATATTGCAGGTTTGGAAATGAGACTTGTGTGGGCACCAGCGATCTTCAAGGGGAAGTTAAAGAGAACCGTGGGCGTAGACGTATTAACGCGCTCTGCTCGGCATCCGTCAGCCACGGTATCCCTCTCACCTGAGTGATTGACAGGGCAAGGACGGTGACACGTACAGCCAATTCTGACTTGTACAGATGTTGATTACAAGGCCGTTTCCACACACGGTTTTGATTTCCCAGCATTTAATCTGGAAAGAATCGTGTCCCCAAGGCCCCCAAAATCTTGTCCTACAGATGGTTCATTTAATAGGCAACAACACTTCCTGATAAAGGTACATTCACACACACACAACTGTCATTTGTAACACGTCCTTACTGGAAACAGCTGCTCATTTTCACAAGCATTCTGACGGCCACTGTTATAGACATTGTACATATTTTTTGAGGCTCTATTGTATTATTTGGAGTGTTATTTCATGTTAATCTGTGTGGTTGATTACTTTTGTGCATGCTGATTCTTAATCAATCTTCCTTTGTGCATTTAAGCTAACCGCTAACATAATAATATCCCCATCCAAATGGCCAGATTTTGTTTTTTCAAGCCTTTTTCTCTTCCCCAAGCCATACGGATAATTCTACAAACCGTGAATAAAACACCAACAATCTACCACCAGCAGGAACTTTAAAACTTTATGTACCCTGCAATCTCGGTGCTCCCCGAAGAGCAACATGGCGGTGTGAAGCTTTGGCAGACGCTGTGTTTTCAGAAACAGACGTAAAAGTGTTTTCCAGCTCCCTTTTCGCTGACTTAATGGCCCCTGATAAATCAGTCAAAACCCAGGCCTGCGTCATTAAATGTAGCATGAGCCGGCTACAGAACAAAAACAAACATGCCAGCCAGGGCGAGAGACATTTAAACGCCTTTAAACGGCCCTCAGGGGGCACCAGGGGGCAGAGCAAATAGCTAAACCTCAGTCCTTGCCACACGCGCTAATGCCGACCTCCACAGGAAAGAGTGGGAGATGGGTCAATTTTCACGACATGGACTCTGTCCTTCCCCTCTGAGGACGGCGAGGAGCTTCAGATGCGGCCCCCAGCCTCTCAGAGGTGGAAGTGCTTTGCCCGGATCTCAATGAATGAGAGTAAACGTGTCATTAAAAAGTGAGAGAGAGAGATTGAGTCAGACCACAATGACTGTGATTTTGACATGATGGTTCCTATTTAATATTTCTTATTGTGCTCTAGTCAAATTTTATGCGGAGGAGATGGGGAATAAAATTGGCCCATACAGCAGGCCAGATGTTGTAAAGTGTAATACATAAAACGCATTACTATTCTGATACATCGACTTGTAGACAGCCCTATATAGTTTGCTCTTCCTCTCCTGATTCATTTTCTGGTTTAAGTCTATATGGCTGATTTAAACCAATTTTTGCCATAGTGAAGCATTTAAGTCAGTTGACTGTGTGGATCACTCCGAACTGTAGTCCAGTAGTCAGAACTGGTGCGATTGAGTGGAGATGGGATAAATTTGCATATTCATGGATCCCTGTGTATTAATTCAAGCAAGGCAGTAGAGTTACATTAAAGCTGTTTTAAGGCATGAAGAAACTATAATTTAAATGTTCAAATATAAGTTTCAAGGGATACAATTAATAACTGTAAGGGGGCTTTTAAAGGGTACATATCATGCTTTTAAATCATTCATTTTTACTTATAAATCATACATTTGTGGTCTATATAAAGCATTACTGCAATGCTTGGGTCTGAATTCCTCATTATTATAGCTCCACAGGCCCCTTCTCTACCCCTTTTCTGATGTGCTTCTGTGAGCAAGTCATTTCAATGTGGCCCCTTTAAATAAAAAGGAGTTGCGTCTTTCCCGCCCGCTTTCCAGGTCGCTGAGCTCACGGTCAGTTCATCTCTCCGCGTTCGGCCATTATTGTAGTTTGATAAGAGATACGATTACTATAGCTTCAAAGAACATTTTTATTTACACGTTAAAAAAAAGGTCAACAACGGAAGACTTGTCCACCAAGCCTTACATATTCGAGCCCGAGCGAGCGATTTGAAAAAGATGACGACGACGAACCTGCAGAACAATGTCTTCATATGGAGGCAGGTATGTAAGTTAACTATGTTGTGTTATTAGTGAAAGTCGACTATTTCTCTTGTTAAAACAAGCACACTGACAAGATAAATGACTGCGGTCTGATCTTACCACTAAAAATCTGTATTGATAATAAAATGATAACTTCCATTTAGAAAACATCAGGAAACACAGCAGCTAAATGATAGAAGGAATTTACCCCTCATTCAGACGAAGTCGATCGGCAAACCCTTCTGTAAACCATCCAACAACCGAACATTTTGACTAGCCCACTCGTAACTTCTGCATCATTGAGCTTGGACTACAAAATCGGAGCGAGAATTAATAATGGCGGATTGCTCGAAGTGTTGGGCCGGTAGTCAATGTCCTTATTTGTCAGTTCCGCTGAAAATACGGTGACGTAATCGTTCAAAAAACGTCATAGACAACAGAAATATAAAAAAAAAATCAGAATATAAAGATATAAACGAAGCACCTGAAGAGAATATTTTCATCTTTTCTGTACTTATAAACACTCCAAATACAAAACAAAACAAAATGCATTTAAGGGCTAAAAAAGTTGATTTTGCATGATATGTGCCCTTTAAGGGTATGTTTGAACAACACCATTTTCAACTGAAATCGGAAAACTTTTTCTGCATTTTGGGTAGGGCTGGGTAATCAATATTGATTTCTCGATACTAATCGATTCTCATTTTTACGAACCGATATCGATTCTTAAATCCCAAGAATCGATTAGTCATCCTGTTTCATTTGAATGAATGGAACATTGTATTGCGGATGCACGCATCCAAAAAAAAAGCAATAATCTTTGTCCTTTGTTATTATTGACATGAAACAAAGTCTCAATTTTCAAATTACGTCCATTTTCTTCAGAAATTCAAAAACATAAATAATGTTTTGGCGCTGTGGCATGAGAACATCTCTCTTCCAGCTTATACCAGTCACAGCGCGAAATAAACATGAATGAGCATCTGAAATTGTGTTAAAAGAGTACAACTTATCGAAATATGTATCATGTCACATTGATTCGCTCAATCAGGGTTTCAACCGTGGAAAGACGTCAGTTAAACTGCTTGTAATCAATGTCATGTATCATCATATTTACCTCAGAAAACCCACATAAACTCATTAGTCAGCTAGAAAAAATAACTCTAGAGAGGAGCATTTTGCTAAATATATACACCATATTACAAATGCATTATAATCTTAATGTTCTTCAATATTTAATGCATATTTGAATAAATTTGGCAAGTTTTTATGACAGCCACCATTTCAATGTTTATATTTCATATAATCTTCTTATTATGAAAATAAATAAAAGTGTAATTTAAGTGTTTGTATAGCTACAAAACATTTGTTGTATAGCTACAAAACACAAAACACAGCTAAAAAAAATGATTACCTTCATATTAGGCTAATGAAGCCTAGTAGGATACAACTAGACTCCCATAGTTTACAGCATTGGTTAAGAGATTTGATTTCCTTGAGAAAATTTGCCATTTATTGTAACTGATATCCAAAAGAATCAATATTGAATCGAAATTCGAATCGAATTGCAAGCTTGTGAATCGAAATCGAATTGTGAAATTTGTGTCAATACCCAGCCCTAGTTTTGGGGCCTGAAAACGCAATCTTTTGAAAACCGGTTTCAAAGAGCAAGTTTTACATTTCTTGACAAAGTGACATAACCAACTACTGGCCTGGCATGCATAATCTAGCCTTTTTAATCATTTTCGCAGATCCGTGTGAACGGGGATTGTCTTGACAAAGTTCTAGTCTGTTTTTAGTACATCATTGTCATGTAAACAAACCCAAAACCATGAGTATTTGAGAAATCAGTCAAGTGTATCTGACTGAAAATGTAGATTGTATGTTGTAAATAGATAAAAACATAATGATAACAATACTTCCCCTGTAGCTTTAGAGCAATCGCCATTCGCCATTGATATTATAACCTATAAATGTGAGTGGAATGGATAAAAGATCAACTAGTATGACCAAAGTGTTAAACAAAGTAACAGATAAATAAGACAAGATGATGTGTTCACTTCCATTGCTTTAACGTCCAGATATGTTCAGTTCTGAGTAAAGGATTGAGAGAAAGGACAGAGACCATCATCCCAGGAAGTGCCTCAGCTTTTCCATGATTACACAGAAGAGAGGAAAGGCAGCCTGAACAATATGCCAGTTTCTCCTGCCTGATCCTGTGCTGAGAACTTTGACACCAAACAGCCTCAAATTAAAAGTGAAGTCGCTCTGTAGATGTGTTCGGCCGTCTCCCCTGGTTTCACTAAACACTTATGATATTTCTCACAGAAATTACATAAATGTTGCCAAATGTGAGAAAAAGATCTTAAAGGGATAGTTCACACATAAATGAAATTTATGTCATCATTTACTCACTCTGTCATTGCAAATTCACAACTTACTATTTCCATAGACCACAAAAGATGATGTTAGGCCGGATATTTACACTGCTCCTTTAAAAAAATAAAATAAAATAATAATAATAATAATTATACAGCTATGGAAAAAATTAGAGACCACTCCCAAATCAGCAGTTGCTCTGGATTTATTATTTATAATATAAATAATAAATCTAGAGCAACTGCTGATTTGGCAGTGGTCTCTTAATTTTTTCCATAGCTGTATGTATGTATATATGTATATATGTATATATATATATATATATATATATATATATATATATATATATATATATATATATACAGCTATGGAAAAAATTAAGAGACCACTGCTCCATTAAGAGCAGTGGTCTCTTAATTTTTTCCATAGCTGTATATATATATATATATATATATATATATATATATATATATATACACACACACACACACACACACACACACACACTACCGGTCAAAAGTTTAAGGTCGGTAAGACCGTTTTTATGTTTTTAAAGGAAGTCTCTTCTGCTCACCAAGGCTGCAATTTTTTGATACAAAATACACAAAAAACACAGTAATATTGTGAAATATTATGACTATTTAAAATGACTTTTTTATGTTAATATATTAAAATGTAATTTATTTCTCTGAAAAAAGCAGAATTTTCAGCATCATTACTCCAGTCTTCAGTGTCACATGATCCTTCACAAATCACTCTAATATGATGATTTTATGCTCCAAAAACATGTATGATTATTATCCATGTTGAAAACAGTTTTTTACATTTTTATTTCAGGATTCTTTGATGAATAGAAAGTTCAAAAGAACAGCATTTATCTGAAATGGAAAGCTTTTGTTACATTAAACACTACCATTGAAAAAGTTTGGGGTCAGTGAGAATTTGTATTTTATTTTGGGGGAAATAAATAAGAAATCAATACTTCTATTCATCAAGGATGAGTTACATTGATCAAAAGTTACAGTAAAGACATTTATAATGTTAGAAAAGATTCTAATTAAATAAATGCTGTTCTTTTGAACTTTCTATTTATCAAAGAAACCTGAAATAAAAATGTAAAAAACTGTTTTCAACATGGATAATAATCATACATGTTTTTGGAGCATAAAATCATCATATTAGAGTGATTTGTGAAGGATCATGCGACACTGAAGACTGGAGTAATGATGCTGAAATTCAGCTTTTTTTCAGAGGAATAAATTACATTTTAATATATATTAACATAAAAAAGTCATTTTAAATTGTCATAATATTTCACAATATTACTGTGTTTTTGTGTATTCTTTATAAAAAAAATTGCAGCCTTGGTGAGCAGAAGAGACTTCTTTTAAAAACATAAAAAATCTTACCAACCTTAAACTTTCTGACCTAAAAATAAAAATAAGTACACAACTAGTTTCTAGTAGTTCAACTAGTAGTTCATTATTGCAGCCTGAGAACTTCTAGTCCCTATTCACTTTCAAATGGCTGCATGAGCATTAAAAGTTGAGACACCAAACTTTTTTTTGTGTGTGTGTGTGTGTGTGTTCCGCAGAAGAAAGTTTATCATTTACTCACACATGGGTTAATCCAAAGTTACAGGATTTTTTATTGCTCTAAATACGTCCCTTGTGTTTTACTCTTGATCTTTTTGCTCCCAAATTCATCAACAGGAAATGAAGAATTCTGCATTTTTTCAATTCTTTAGAACAACTGGGTTATGTATAAGCATACATGTGAACAAAAACATCTGACAGAATTGGCGAATATAAAGGTGGTGAGGAAAAAGTTTTGAAAACAGCCGTCTTTAGAAATGCTAGTCTTGGCACGGGCAGACCAGGCCAGCACAGGTCTGGACAGCATCAATCATAACCTGCTTTGAGTTCCCTCATTATGTCTTCCCTACATACACAACTCACAGACACAAGGGAGAGGAGTTGTTTTTGTGAGTTTGTGCATGAGAGGAAATAAAGGACAGAAAGAAACAGATTGAGAAGCACAGCAGGATAAGGAAGCGATATTCAAACGTATTACCAGCGAAAGGTTAATGGTGACCATTGTTGCTTCCTGCACTCTGACATTTTATGAAACGCATCCATTTAGTGCTTAAAATGTTTCTAAACATCACGCAGCTACATAAAAGATCAACTCTTGACATAAGGCAGATTTTTTCTGAAGCGATTCAGTTCGGTAACTGCCAACTGATCCATCTACACCACAAAGCAATTCAACAGCCAAGTAAAAAAAAAAGTAAAAAGTTGAGTAAATCAAGCTTTGTATCTTACAGAAAATCCGTCCTTTTTGTAAAAGGTCCATTTATGTAGTGCAATCATTGCTAGCATGTTTATTTAACTCCTACCACTGAAAGTTCAATCACGTTGCCGACTTACCAAAATGTTTTCCTGCTGAAATATTGAACAGATCCCAGACCATTGTGGGAACAAGTGGGTGGTGCATCTTATCCAGCAAGATATGGGCTAATTCAACAGCTCAATATCCAGGAAAATCATTAGGAAACCTGAAAAAAAATGAAGAAGGAAAAAAAAGTGTCAGTATCAAGTGGCTTTAATATACTCCCAATTTGCTGTGGCTTATTTACATTTTTGAGAAGAACATGCTACACAGCAACAACAACAAAAAATCTCCCAATGCATTTTTACTGTATGTTCTTGTCTGTGTCTGTGCAATTAGGATGATGCATAACATACTGAATGTAAATAGTAATGTGAACAAAATGCTGGAATTATCCAACCTCTCAATTAATTCCTGTATGTGTACACAAACCCCTGTGCCCTGCGGTCCGCCTGTGTAAAATGACCCTCATTTGGGCTCTGTGTTTGGAGACTGCAGTAATCAATCAAACATGATTAGGTTAAATGACATAAGAAGGCGATGCTTGAGCTGGGCCGTGTGGCGACTTTCCTCCGTGCCATGGTTACCAACCTCCTCCGTAATTAAGAATGTGTCTATTGTGCCCCAAAGCTGTGCAATTAAGACAAGCATTTAAGAAGCTGAACCTTTCTAATAAATGCTGGCTCATAATGACAATGCAACAGCAAGTCCTGGATTACAGTGCTTTAGAAACCCAAAGAATTCTGGTTGGAACTGTGTCCTAGCAGTTAAAGCGCACGTATGCTTAGACACATTGTGAAAAAAATGGGAAGGAAACAGATGATAAACTCTCTCAGCTGGGTTCATGAACAATAATTAGCTGTCATAATGTTGTCCACTGAAGTGACCAATTCTATCTTTAATTGGTGTCTAAAAGTTTTACATTAGAATTTTTTTCCCAAAAATGGAGGGTCACTGTAATAAATAGAAAATGATTTTAAAAAGTATATCACTCACAACTAGCCATTACTTTTTGATTAGATTTTTACACAACCAAAAAAACATATTTTTGTCTAATATTCCAGTAAAAAAATAAAAAAATAAAATAAAAAATACATAAAATTAAGTTCAACAATTTGGACATGGAGTTGCATTGGTGTCCTCATATTTATGGGCCCATATGGGGCCTTAAAAATAAGGTTTATTTAAAATTAGAATCTAGAAGAATATTAAGACAGGGCTCGACATTAAGGCTTGCCCGCTTGTCCGGGTCAAGTGGATTTTTTGTAGGACAAGTAGAAGAGAAAATTAGTTGTCCGACCAGACAAGTTAAATTTCAAACAAAATAAAATGCCATGTTACTTCACGTTATGTCCCACTCGTTACGTCTATTTTACAGATTTAATTTTACTGATTTGAAACGAACACATTTTTCGCACTGCCTGTGAATGTCCTGAATGTGACTCACAGAAAGACGCGCACCAGTAATGCGCATGCACAGATCGCGCGCCAGAAGTTCTCTTTCATGCTTGAACGAAAATCAACACACACACAATTAAGCCAAAATGTCATTTGTCGAGTATCTTCATAACATAAGAGCAGTCTTATGATGGGCATAAAGAGTTATGACTCGTGAGAGAATGAGGCGAAGGTGAGATCCGCGTCTCTGTCCACAGCGGCTGCTCTTAAAGGGCCAGCTACCAATAAAGTGTTCGGTCAGTAAAGTTACTGAAAGAACAAAGGGAACAGAGAAAATTACTCACTGCTCTTGACTAAAGAACTTGTGGCTTTAATAAGGAGTAGTCTATATATAATTTATAATTTATGCAGTGCAGACTGTTTGATAACTTTATTCAATTTCTGTATATGTCCTACCTGTTAGACAGTTAATTTTTATCCAGACATCAATGGCTTATTAATCATTATAGATGTTATCAATCATTTAGTTATTATTGCTAATTTCAGAATTATCACTAATCTGTGTGTGCATTTGGTTTAGAACCAAACAAGATGACTCATGAAACCATTTGTTTATTAAATCACAATCGCATATCACAACCGCAATATTGACCTCAATAATCGCACTATGACATTTTCCCCAAGTTGTGCAGCCCTAAATGAAATTATAAATCTTTACCCGGACAAGTGACTTTTGTGCAGAGACAAGTGAAACATAAATTTACTTGTCCGAAGGACAAGTGCCTCAAAAAGTTAATGTCATGCCCTGTATTAAGAGATCTTTAAAAGTACTTTTAAAGTTACAGGCAAGCAAACTTTGGAAAAAGAATATTTTTGACACTAAGATCCATTTCTAGTTTAAACATTCTTTCTTCGTGTATTACATATTTAAAAGAAGTGTCTGTAAGCACAGTGACCCATATTTTTTATTTATTTTTTATTTATTTATTTATTTATGCATTCATTCATTTTATTTACTGACCACAGAAAATGTGTACAATTTATCAAAACATGGAGCCACATTGAAATCCCTCTTGAGTCTTAAAAATTAAGATACCAAAGGAAAGGTTTGTTAAGAACCAGAATATAAAAGGAGTTGAGTTATATAGGCATGCAAACACACAAGAAGTGCTTTTTCCCATTTATAAACTTTGAATGTTGGCATATAATAAAACAAAGACAGCTAAAGTCAACAGCATTTAATAACAGACCCACCAATCTCTGCATAAAAATAAAATAATGCTTCCATCTTTAAAGTCATTTTTACCCTCCTGTAATCTAGGTCAAAATGTCATGTGACAATGCTATAAAATAGTGGATTACTATAGAAAAATGTACATCCATGGCATTTAATATTGAGTTTTAGTCGGGGACCTCTAGTTAAGTGTACATGGAATGACCCATTTATATATATATATATATATATATATATATATTCTTTTTCATGTAGCTTTTATTTTTAGATTTTAATCTTTTAATGATTTTTTTCCCAATATATTTTTCATAGCACACAAAATAAATAAAAAAATTACTGTGTGAAAAACAAAATAATAATAATAATTTCTCTGACATTTCCAGCCTTGGAAATCATAATTGTAAAACTTGCTGATATTTCCAGGCTTTCCCTGACTGTAGAATCCCTAAGGATTTGGTTAATGAATAAAAGGAGTTGCATTTCAGAGGAAGACTGTTTGTGTAGATAAAGAAAGTGGAGGTGTCAGAATTCCCTAACACACAGTTGCCATCGTCAGAATCAGCCCTACTGACACACACCCATACACACAAATAAATAAATACATACATGCACACACAGTAAGAAGGAGCAAAAATGTGAGTAGAGAAAAGAAATAATGACAAGGATGAAGAGTAGAAGGAAACAACAAGGAGTGAAGTAGATACAGAAAAAGAGAGAGATGGGCCAGAGTTCAGAGAATTGAGGAGGCGAGTTGTCGTCAGTATATGACTGAGTTTGTGAGTGAGACAGAGCTGTTCTCGGCGTCTGCTGCCGTGATGGAGGGTGATATAGATTAATGAGCGGGCTGAAGGTTCCCGCGCACAACCGTCAGCAAAGCGACGGCCTCAGCAGCGATGCACGGCACACAAACACCCCGTAAGTGACTGCAGTGCTAGAGCACAGTCTTTACAACACAGAGGCCTGGACTCTGCTGCTGTTGCAATGTTGTGAAACTATAGCATCAATCTTGAAGGATCCGATGGGTATTACATCACATGCTAACAGGAGCTCTAAAATCCGACTGGATGAGTTGTTGTGATTTTACACCTGTGACTGCACATTAGTTGCATTTTACATTATGCAATGTTGCTTGGCAACCATAAGCGGACCATTAAGCTAATGAACCAAATTATTAAATGGAAGAAATGTTTGTTCGTGGTTCTACATCCTGGTGGCAAGTTTTGCACTATCATACATACATTTAATTTTTTCTTTAGAAATCCTACCTAGACTGAAAAAAAGACTAAAAGTATTTTTGGTAACACTATTTTAGGGTGACAGTTACACGTTACATGTTCTATAAAGTACTATACTAATAACAGCAAATAATGCATAATTACAAGTAACTAACTCTAACCCATAGCTAATAAACAGTAAGTACAGTTAATAGTTACTTCTAAGTATTTATTTGTGTAATTACACTGTAACAATGTCCCCTAAAAAATAAAGGGTTACACTTTACTTTAAGGTGTCCTTGTTACAGTGTAATTGTACATTTATATACATTTATTTATCATCTCTGTTTGTATGTATATTTATTTTGTGGTTTAGTTATATTATGTTGGAGATTCTGTCTTATCACGTGGCTATTTTTTTTTGGTGATATGTGTGAAGTTGTTGTGTCTAAAAAGCCCATGAGGGCTGGGCACCATAAAAGGTGTTTGACACTTAAATAAACAATTCAATCAATCAATCAATCAATCAAAAAAATATATATACTGAGTATATACTAATATTAATTAACTACATGTACTTACTATAGGGTTAGGATTAGGTTAGATTTAGGATGTATGTAACGTGTAACAAGGACACTAAAGTTACTAAATAAAGTGCAACCCTATTTTCTTGTATAATGTAAAAAAATAATCTTAAAAAAAAGTTTAATGTACAACTCCTAAAAATCTTTTTTCACAGTGTAAATCCGATTATTACTAATAATATATGTAATTATTTAACATCGCTGTCTATTCTTCACGTAACTGAAGCTGACATTTTATGAAAGCAATAAGTAACTCAAAAGGAATAGATCACTGAAAAATTAAATAAAAGTCAGTGGTTCCAATGTTGTTTTAATTTGGATACCATTGGCTTTTAGCCTGACTTCATCATATTCTACTCAGAATATGAGTCTGATAC
This sequence comes from Hybognathus amarus, assembly GCA_030378365.1. Taxonomy (NCBI): domain Eukaryota; kingdom Metazoa; phylum Chordata; class Actinopteri; order Cypriniformes; family Leuciscidae; genus Hybognathus; species Hybognathus amarus. The sequence continues at coordinate 589,545 of JAQIUQ010001378.1, forward strand.
TGCTCCACATGGCTTTGATTTTGATAGACCTACAACCAATCAGGAGCAATGCAATAAGTATTTTATTTATTTATTTATTTATTTTTTATGAGCTACGCAAAGTTGTCAACAGAACTGAAATACATGCACACTGGAAGTAGCAATATAATGAGTGTTGTTTCTTTTAATTGGTCCTCCATGAGTGCGAGTGTACGACCAAAAGAGAAACCACAAGGACCACAGGGTTTACATTGCGTCCCATCTTCTTAGCGACCATCGGAGCCAGCTGATAAAATACACTTTTGCCGTAGGAAGGCAATTCTCTGTTCGTCTTTTAAAACGAAAGCGCTGTTGATTTATTTTACAACAGACGCAATAGCGGAATCTATACATCTCAATTTTCCAGCTGCAGTCATCTTTGAGGGAAACCAGTTCAACCCAAGTGCTCTTTGATAGCATGACGATCACGTAACTGCAGATCATCTGTCCATCATCGTATAAAACCCACCCTGGCAATTTGATTGGCCTGACTAATTCTAAACCGATCATATTTACTCCTCGGATCAAGTCCAGACAAGCGCCGGAAAGCGCCGGAAGTTATCTCTCGCGCAGTTGCGAAAATAATTCAACGTTGTCTGTTGATATATCGAAATCGTCACAGTGAAATCACAGTGTTTAAATCTTCAACAATGAGTGACGTACACGCGCAAGAGATCACTTCCGGCGCTTGCGCAGACCAAAGCGCCCGCACCTTCAGATCACTTGGACGTGGCTGTGGTTACAAGACGTAAAACGAGATACACTCACCGGCCACTTTATTAGGTACACCAGTCCAACTGCTCGTTAACACTTAATTTCTAAGCAGCCAATCACATAGCGGCAACTCAGTGCATTTAGGCATGTAGACATGGTCAAGACAATCTCCTGCAGTTCAAACCGAGCATCAGTATGGGGAAGAAAGGTGATTTGAGTGACTTTGAACGTGGCATGATTGTTGGTGCCAGAAGGGCTGGTCTGAGTATTTCAGAAACTGCTAATCTACTGGGATTTTCACGCACAACCATCTCTCAGGGTTTACAGAGAATGGTCCGAAAAAGAAAAAAACATCCAGTGAGCGGCAGTTCTATGGGCGGAAATGCCTTGTTGATGCCAGAGGTCAGAGGAGAATGGCCAGACTGGTTTGAGCTGATAGAAGGGCAACAGTGACTCAAATAACCACCCGTTACAACCAAGGTGGGTAGAAGAGCATCTCTGAACGCACAGTACGTCGAACTTTGAGGCAGATGGGCTACAGCAGCAGAAGACCACACCGGGTGCCACTCCTTTCAGCTAAGAACAGGAAACTGAGGCTACAAATTGCACAAGCTCATCGAAATTGGACAATAGAAGATTGGAAAAACGTTGCCTGGTCTGATCAGTCTCGATTTCTGCTGCGACATTTGGATGGTAGGGTCAGAATTGTCAAAATATCAAAAAAAATATCAAAATTGAAACTAGTGTGGAAACAAAGGTACCTACATCTTGGATGCCCTTGAGGTAAATTAAAACATACCAAAAATTTATTTCAAAGTGAACTTTCCCTTTAACCGTGGTAAAATCCCTACAAATAACAATATAGTGTGACTGATTGCTTTAATTTATCATGTTAAAGTAAAAATGACTTCGAGGACTGTATTATATTGAAAAACTGTAGACCTGTAGGCCCTGGTTAGAGTCTCGTCTCCTGATCTGATCGGCTTCAGTTGGAGTGTCAGAGCCGGTTAGTGAAATCCTGTGGATCAGATCAATATCGTGCTGGTTAAGAGAAGGGAGAGGCTCTTAGTGGCTGTCATTTTCAGGCCTGTGGGTTGTGTGTTTGTCAGTGTCAAATCACCGGCTCTGCTATATCTGCCCCTACAGGGCCAAACACAATCACAGCAAAAACATCTTAAAAAACAGCATTGGACAATATTCCTTTTAAAAGTAACGTGTTATGATATTGCATTATAGGTTATAAAAAGAAAATTATTACATTACATTGGTACAGTGCATGTTATGGAATACACACTCACTGAGACTCCAGAGTAGAAGCACTAAGCTTGGCTTGTAGGCATTATTTGTTTGAAATGCTATTCATTGCTGTGGACAAGCACCCAACATAGCTAGTACAACAAAGACTAATGAAAACATGCATTTGTTCATTTTTATTGCAGTACTAATGCATTTATGTCAAAAAAATTTTAAATGTTTTGCTAAAAATCTCAGGTGGGACGAAAAACAAAGCTCTCTGAATGATACACATACCCTAACTTAAATTTGCTTAGATATTTAAAGGGAAATAAAACATGATTTGTGTAAATTTATGTATATAAATATATTATTTTGCCAAACACACACACAATGTATGTATATTTATGTAAATGTGAATGTAATGTGTCCATACTGAATAAAAGTAATAACTTTAAAATGTACTAACCACGAATTTTGAGAAGTAGTGTATATTTAGCGACTGCGTTACTTTGTCTGTTACCTGGAAATTGCTAAAAGTGATGACACTTTAAAATCAAAACAAAAACACATTTTCTGTACTTCCTGTAAGTCACGAGCGCAAATGAATGAAATATGAATGGCACTTTCATTTCCAAACGATATCTTGTATCCAACAAAGATAAACTTTAATAACATCTAATAATAGTTCATTTTATGAGTTACTCTATAAAAAATAACCAATGTCTTCTATGTATGATGGAAACATTCAAGATTATTGCCCTGCATGGGGTCCGTCGCCAGACCGCTCTCAACCGTTTTGTGTTTACAAGCTCTTTTGATGATTAGCGCCTCTGTTTACAGTGCTCGCGTTTTATGTGTGCTGTCTTGTAAAACAACATGAGTGGCTGAAGCCCTGGCTCATTTATTAACACATCCCCAATGACAACAGTCACCCATGTCACATTCGCTTCAGCTGAAACAACTCCCATTTCTGCTTTTAATTAGCGTATAGCATGCTATACGGCCCCTGCTAATGTTTAGAGCATGGGTGAACATGGCCGTGCTTAAGAAAGCATTTACCAGGGCTCATCATCGTTATTGCGCATTGATAATTAATGTATAATGAATAAAAAAAATTACCCCCTTGGTTATGAATGCTGGTGTACTGGGGTGGGTGTAAAAACAGTTTGATCAATGTCTTATTTTATGTAAACATATTAAATTCTGCTCTGCAAACTAAGGTAATATGAAAAGAATACCGAGAGGCCACAGTGACAGTGTTTGCCGTGGGCACAACAAGATTTCTCAGTTTAGAGCTGGAGAGGTCATAAAATCCACCATGCAAGAGGAGAGAATCGTCTTCCTGTTAGACTAAAGAGTAAAAACAGTTATTCCACGAAATGGCTGCCATTTGTTTCCCTCATAAACATGTGTAAAAAAATACACTAAAGGATCCGTAATGAATAGCTGATGTCAAATTTTAAAAAAACCAAAAATCCAATTAATTGTATTTTTTTTTCTTGAAAATTCCTTGCTGCTGTGTCATATGTCAATATACAGTATGTTTGATTATAATATGCTTATATTCATTTATGTTTAATTTATTTTTTTTAAATATAATTAAAGATATCAGTTAGTAAGTTCTTTCCTAGCCAGCATATCTTAAGGTCATGTGTTCACCAAAGCGTTTTTCCATGCGCCTGATGTACATTTTCAATTTGTTTTCAAATGGGAGCGCCACGTTTTTAAACGCCTTGAGCGTAACGAGGCGCTGAATGTTTTTTTCGCACTAAAGTGCCGAGCGTGCAGCGTATTTTACTGGTTGCCAAGAGTTGAAAAATGTTCAACTTTGGATAAAACGCTCATCAATGTCACCTTTTACCCAGCCATCCAATCACAGTGGAGGAGGGGCGGGACTAAACCACACTGACGCAAAAACGCAGCACTGCCAAAACGCTCTCAAGCACCCAAAGCATCTAGCGTTTTTTTAGGCCATTTTTAGAATGCAAACCCTTTTTTGTATTTTTAAATATATACATGCATATGTGTGTATTTATATGTACAAAATAATTATACACAGTACACAAACTTTTATTTTGGATGCGATTAATTGTGATTAATCATTGCCCAGTAGGGGTGTAACCAGGGTGGGAATTATGTATTTTTAGGGGCAAGGCCATTTGGCCTCCACCTTTTCTTTTTTGGGGGGCACCAAGGCCATATGACAGGGCACAAAGGCCATTGAGTACAATTTGATGGTTTTACCATTCAGATTAATACCATAACATCCTAATTTGGAATAAGACATGAATTATGACTTTTTTTAATAAAAATAAAAAACATATTTTTTAATGAGAGAGAGTGCCATTACATTCTAGAAGGTAAAAAAAATCAGGCAGAAAATATAATATTTTATGTATAATGCAACGATGATAAAGTCTATCGATTATCATAACATTATACATATAATCTATTATGAAAATGCCTGACATGGCTCGAAGAACACAGGTAAGTCAAATATCATTGCAAAAATGTTTATTGTCTTCAAAACGACATAATGTGCATGTTACAGCGATCTGTTAGCTTTGTTTGTGGTCGGGGATTTTCCTGCATTGTTCGAACGCTCTTCTTCATGTGTTCAAAGATGGACTATAATGTTCAGTAGAGAGCGTCCGCACATCAGTAGTACAGTGCTCATAATGATTACATCGACGCATTTGACTATAAATTCAATAAAATATTATTCCTGTCAATACAAATCTGATGTAAACTGAGATCAATATTTCGTAAAATCTGCACACTTTTGAGCTAAAAGCCGTGAGGGACGTTGTTTTGTGAATCGCTGTCATGACGACAGCACAGGAGTTTTTTTATGAATGGGAACGTCTGACGCATTAAGACATAACTGTCAATATAAATTTCTCAGAATATAATAGTGGTCAAATACTGAAACGCGAGTCTTATATCATTTTAATGATGTATAGTTTGTCAAGGTAAAAACATTAAATCTAGTAACTTAGTAATGTGCGTCGACGCACTGGCAACGGTTAACAAGTTTAATATACCGGTAATTCAAAGTGTTAATTACGTTGAGTCAAATCATAACTGTATCATATCAAACCGGCTTAGCTCGTTTGCTATGCTAATATTTAGTGTCGTTCTTCTGTTGGTGCTGATGTTAACTTACGTGCTTCTTGCACTGCTGTTTTGAGGCGTGAGATCATGATTATGACACTGCACCTGCGCGAATCCACGAACTATTTGAAGTTCAGAGACTTCTTGGGTGGCTCGCTGTAATTCGAAGCAACCCCTCTATGCCGCACTGGCGCTTTACATATGTAACTTGGACAGGGCCAAGGCACACAGGCCACTGTGGCCGTAGGATGATTTTTTTTTTCACGGGGCATGACGGCCAAAGTGTAGGCAACGCGGCAATGGCCGCTGGCCGCGGTATAATTCCCACACTGGGTGTAACGCGTACATGTATTCGTATTGAACCGTTTCGGTTCGAGGCTTCGGTTCGGGTACGCATACAAACCGAACGGTTTGGACCATTTCCTGCTGGCAAAATTCGTGCTGGCGCGGCCAACACAACGTTGCGCAACATCAAATGGCAAGCGTAATGAAAGCAGAACGAAACTGCGCTACTCATTATGTTTATCAATTCGGACCAGCCACATCTGTGCAGCGCGAGCCGATCTCGATCAAGCAACACTGTTACCACACAGCGCCAAGAGATTCGGTAAAGAAAACATTTGAATTCGCCACTGAGGTAATAACATCACTGCGAGATCTAGTGAGATGCATTCACATTCCTCCGTTATTTAACTGTAGATCTCTATTAGATCAAACAGCCGTGTCATGGAAACCAGGAGAAACATTGTGCCGTGATACTTCGTGATAATAGTAATACTTTGCGTCCACAGACCAGCAACATTCACCATGGATTTAATATAGTAACACTAACTGGAACCAGTTTGGCTGGAATGGTGAATGCATTTGTAATCTTACAAGTACTTCACACATCTTTTCCAGCACTTCAAAATTCAAATATTATATAAATAAATATATATTTAAATGTTATTTTTAATGTGATGACGAAAACATTATTTGTTCATCCTTCAAAGATGACCCCCATTTATAAACCTTAAAGTTTCAAGATCTAGGAAAACTCAAACTTATTTAAAAATATTTTTTCTTTAAACAAATAGGAAATTTCTCTGGCATTTCTTTCTTTTTGCTGTATTGAAAACGTACCGAACCGTGACTTGAAAACCGAGGTACGTACCGAACCGTGATTTTTCTGTACCGTTACACCCCTATTGCCCAGCAATATATTTGTCTGATAGAATGTTTGAGATCGTACCAAAAATGGCTTTTAAAAACACCTTATCAAACTGGAAAAGCGCCTGTTTCGCAGAATGACCCAGATGACATAATTGCTCTCAGTCTCGCTCTGATGGAAGAACTCATGAAAAGACAATTGTCATCACTATTTTATCTTGAAAAAAGCTGAGCCATCAGTAATATTGAAGATCCTGAATTAATATGATATTCCTCTCACTCCCAATCATAATTTTCCCACCTATCATTCCGGTGTTCGAGTCCATTTCCCAGTGTCTGGGAGTCGAGTCTTTCATCCCAGGTGGAGGTTTAATTCACGAAGAGATGAGAAATATTAAAACTGAGAGGGCGTCTTCCTGTCAGTCAGCCCTCTACCTCGCCTCGCCCGAGAGCTCCGTGCCGAGGCACTGACAGGAGGCAGTCCATTTGATCTGCGGCTTTCAAAGGAAGAGAGCTAAGAGTGGCCATCAGAAATCATTTATTTCTCCACATGAGACTCACGGTTTCTGTGACAGCCACCAATCATATGCGGCTTAATTCAATATCTGCGCTGTTAATCTTTTTCTGTACGATATCGCTTCGATCCCTCGGATGAGCTTTTGTCTGCGTGAGCAAAAACTTTGAAAACAGCAATAGAAGTTTGTGTCAGAGCTGGTGGATGTTGATTTATGCCTTTGACATACAGGCCCATTCTGTGTGGTTCAGTGCATTTAAAGAGCAGAGGTCAGAGTCATAGTCTCTTATTGTCAGCTATAAGGGCTCAGAAAACTGTGAAAAAACAGATTGTAAATAAAATGAAATAAAAAATGACTCTAGGTTTGTGGTTAGGTTAAGCAGTAAGACCCTGCTGGTAGATACCAGAACTGCATCATCAAGAGAGCAGAAGTCTCTCCATTGATGGGCAAAATGTTTCTAGTCTCTGTTGCACATATTAATAAACAAAACTCAAACTCAATAGAAAACCAAAGTAGCTTTGCAGCTGCAAATCGATGTCAGTGTGACCACACCTGCCCTGCCACAACATGCTCCAAGAAAATACCGTACAAGAAATGTACAGTTCAAATATTCAATATCACTGTTTGATGTACTTATACCATTCCTAACCAGGCACAATTCATTAAGGTTTATAAGGTTAAGTTTTTTCAGTCTCGCAAAATGCTTTTATGTTGGGAACTTTGTTCTGTATACAAAAGAAAAACAGTAACAGTAATAGTAACAACATGTATGTTAGACCCTATACTGACTAAGCTATTGAAAGATATCCTTCCAGAGGTCATAGATCCTCTTCTTAATATCATTAATTCATCGTTGTCCTTAGGATACGTACCAACAACTTTTAAGCTGGCTATGATTAAACCGCTTGTTAAAAAACACAACTTTATACCACATAATTGGTATAAAGTCAATTACAGGCCGATTTCAAATCTACCCTTTCAGTCAAAGATACTAGACAAGGCAGTATCCTCGCAACTGTGTTCCTTTTTAGAAAGAAATGGTATCTACAAGTATTTCCAGTCAAGATTTAGACCATATCATAGTACAGAGACAGCTCTCATTAGAGTCACAAATGATTTGCTCTTATCATACGATCGTGGTTGTATCTCTCTATTAGTGCTACTCGATCTTAGTGCTGCATTTGATACTATTGACCACAACATTGTTTTAATTGACTCGAAAATTGTGTTGGCATTAGTGAAATTGCATTAGCATGGTTTAAATCATTCTTATCTGACCGTTATCAGTTTGTAGCACTAAATGAAGAGATGTCTTATCGATCAGACATTCACTATGGTGTACTACAAGGCTCAGTACTAGGAACCTTTGATGTTCACTCTGTACTTGCTACCCTTAGGAGATAAATAACCTGGAATAAAAGATGGAATAAAGTATATATATAAAAAAAATAACCTGGAACACTTCCAGTAACACTTGATGCCTGCTCTTGAACCTGCTCTTTTTTTCTTGGAAAAAAAACTACCATTATGTGTCAGTCCTGGACGAAAATGGTTTGTTGATGCTAGAGGTCAGAGGAGAATGGACCAACTGATTCAAGCTGATGAAGGAGCAAATTTGACTGATATAACCACTCATTACAACTGAGGTATACAGTAAAGCATTTGTGAAGCCACAGCATGCACAACCTTGAGGCGGTTGGGCTACAACAGCAGAAGACCCCACCGGGTACCACTCATTTCCACTACAAATAGGAAACGGAGGCTACAATTTGCAAGAGCTCACCAAAGTTTCACAGTTAAAGACTGGAAAAATGTTGCCTGGTCTTATGAGTCTCGATTTCTGTTGAGACATTCAGATGGTAGAGTCAGAATTTGGCGTAAACAGAATGAGAACATGGATCCATCATGCCCTGTTACCACTGTGCAGGCTGGTGGTGGTGGTGTAATGGTGTGGGGGATGTTTTCTTGGCACACTTTAGGCCCCTTAGAGCCAATTGGGCATCGTTTAAATGCCACGGCCTACCTGAGCATTGTTTCTGACCATGTCCATCCCTTTATGGCCACCATGTAACCATCCTCTGATAGCTACTTCCAGCAGGATAATGCACCATGTCACAAAGCTTGAATCATTTCAAATTGGTTTCTTGAACATGACAATGAGTTCACTGTACTAAAATGGCCCCCACAGTCACCAGATCTCAACCCAATAGAGCATCTCTGTGATGTGGTGGAATGGGACCTTCGTGCCCTGAATGTGCATCCCACAAATCTCCATCAACTGCAAGATGCTATCCTATCACTATGGGCCAACATTTCTAAAGAATTCTATTAGCACCTTGTTGAATCAATGCCACGTAGAATTGAAATCTGAAGGCAAAAGGGGGTCAAACAGTATTAGTATGGTTTTCCTAATAATCCTTTAGGTGAGTGTATATTCAAACGGTCATAACATGTCCTCGCCTGTCACTCGCATGAGAAAACCACACCAATCCAACCATCCAATCAATTCCCGATGGACAAAATCAAGTCCCGCCCTATTTTTTCTTGCTCGAAATCCTACATCACAATAGGGAAGAGAAGGATTTTTATACGCCATTCTGAATTTGATACACTGCTAATTTATCATAAAATAACGCATACATCAATAAGGGGAAATTATTAAAGGGCTCATTTATTATGACGGTATATGAAAAAGCCAGTTTATTACCATTACACAATAAAAATTAAAATTAGCACACATGGCAGAAACCAGAGATAAAGTTAACAAAAGAAATCTTCTCGATACACAACCCAACGTGAAACAAAACAGACATCATAATAGTTACCTTAGCGAGGGCTGCCTTGTCTCATTACTGTGTTACAAACAGTGACATCTCTATCAAGCCTTCTTCCATTTCCACTTGACTGCCTGGGAGGAAGAAGGATCTCGGCTCCAACATCAGCAATTAAAGGCTGATCACCAAATCACCTTGGTTTCCATTCAGGAGGGCTTAATTAGCTCACTGTACTGTTTTCTCCTTCCTCACAAAGAATCAACACGCTGCCTGCCTCAAGTGTGGTTTTTGACTCCGCTTAAGAGCCGCCATATTGCTTGAGTGTTAGATGTCGCTAATTGCTGGCCATGAAAAGCTTGCAAGCCTAAGAGGCTTCATAAAAGGAATTATAAATTCGATGACACACACACACATCTTTCTACAGGAAGTGAGCCTATTAATTGTCTTCAGAAGCTCTATATACAGATGTCTCATTTTATAGAGACATAACAGCAGTGAGAAAGAGTTCTTCTGCCAGGCTATATGCTGGATGACCTGTGCTTTGCAGGAGGAGGGATTGTCTCAGGGGATCTAGTGTTGTAGTTTAGCCTGCTGAGAGACAGGCTACAGACCTGAATCATAGTCGTGCTCTGGGTTGCAATTATAGCAGAAGAAGAGTGGAACAGAGAAAAATGAAGGTGGCTTCGAGCATAGCTGCTATTAGAGTGGCCCAGCGGAACAGCAGATAACACATACAGGCACACACACACATACAAATCTAAACACACCAATGCAAACTCTCCTCAGAACACACACGCATGGACAGACAAACACACAACTGTTGGCCCTAGGCATGTTTTCTATTGTGTTCTCCTTCTCTATGATAAATGAAGCCAAGGCAATTCATAAGAAAGCAAAGAATAAACGATCACTCTCTCTTATCACCTTGCCAGCCACAATAAAGCTTCCCAGCCCAACTATAGTTCAAACGGATGAAAGCGGAATTAGTTTTGTTTTCGTTACGCTCATCACGGGCTGTTGTTTGGGTCTGCAAGCTGTCAGAACGTTGTGTAACTGAGAGCGAATAACAAGTACGTTACTTTCTAAAAGTGCCTCTAACATTATTGGATTACTTTCATTCAATTTACATTTTATTTTAATCGTTACCTTTTAATAACACTTTTGTGTTACTTTTTGTTAAGTACTTAAATTAAATCAATTAATAATAATGATGATAATAATAAAAGTTTGAATTATTATTTTTGCTTTTTAATGATTTAAAATATTTTTTATTTTATAATAATCTTCAATTTATATTAGGCTGTCAAATGATTAATCGTGATTAATCGCATTCAAAATAAAAGTTTTTGTTTACATAATATATGTGGGTGCACTGTGTATAATTATTTTATATATATATAAATACACAAACATGCTTGTATATGTTTAAGAAATATTTTCATTTATATACTGTATATAGATTTATATATAATTTATATTATATATAAATATAAATATTTATATATAAATAATATTTTTTCTTAAATATACATGCATGTGTATTTAAATATATATATATATATATATATATATATATATATATATATATATATATATATATATATATATATATATACACAAAATAATTATACACAGTGCACCCACATATATTATGTAAACAAAAACTTTTATCTTGGATGTGATTAATCGATTGATTAATCATTTGACAGCCTAATTAATATAACTATGTAGTCATTATTTATTATATTTTCATTTTATTATAATCTATTATATTACTACAAATAATAAGCAAGGATATGAGAGACTTTTTTAATATAAAAAAATAATCTTTGTGTGACAACACTGTATTGATTCCACAAATTGGTTTTAAAAAGTGCTGCCATGCGTAAACAATTCAGGAAATAATTTAAGATCAGTCTGGAAATGCTTAAAATGTGAAAAAACTGTAGCTGCTAAGCTCCCGGGCGGTCTAATATTCAACACATTTGTGGGTCGTCATGTTGCATTTCAAGACACTGATTTAACAAACTTCCCCCAACATTATTTCAGTGTCCGTCATTTAACATTTTTTGCCAATGTCAATTCAAACTATATAGTTTAACAGTGTTTCTGCCTTCCAGCCCAAAGACTATCATTTAAATCCATGTGTTTCCATTAACTATCAGTTAGTGGGAGCACACGTGTGTCTTCATTAAGGTTCAGTAGTTACTAGGCTCATTGTTAAAGTTAACAGGTTCCCTTGACGTGACTTCCTTATAAACAGGTGCTCCCTCAGGCCTGCTTAAAATCGGAGAATGATAATGGCTTTGAGAGTTGGGAGACGTAATTGAAGCAAGTTTATCCCATAAGAGTTAAGGGAACCATATCCAAAATAACTCCGTTCCTGAAGGACACACAAACGCAGTGGGGAGAAGAAAAATATCCAGTGCGACACTATTGTGATGAACTGAAACAAAACAGCACAATCACTGGCTGGATTTTACTAGCAGCTGAGTGTTCGCTGACTAAGTGAAATAAAATCAGTGCCGCGACAATGACATCATCCATTCAGAGACAAAAGTAGTATTTTAAAAAATCTTTTAAATGAGCTTTCTTGTCTGATATTTGGAAAATAAAATCAAGGAAACTGGGAGCAAAAACACACATAATTATGCATTGCATTATAAATCAAATATAGAGTAACCTACAGGACTTGAACTATCTACTGCTAATGTCTTGGTGCCACAGAACTCTCTCATGGGTCTTGTAGAGTCTATGCCTCGGCGGTTGATGCCATTTTGGCAGCTTGTAGTGGACCAAAAGCATAGTAAGCAGGTGGTCATAATGTTCATTGGTAATGTATGGGGTACGGAACAAAAGGCTCCATGGGGTAAAAGGCTCCTTTAATTGTATTTTCATCTAAACCACTAGGTGGCACAAAACCTTGCTCCAGCACTTTCCAAAACATCTGCTTTTCAAGACGCATGGCTAATTCTTTGATGCGGTTGCTGTAGCCTGACTTCGTCATACTCCTATTCTTGTTGGAATACGAGTCTGAAACTGCTCCGTAGGGCTTTGATTATGAGGCGTGCCTTAACCGAACCAGAAGAAAAAAAAACTCTGCACTCAATTGGATAGTCGGTAAACCTACAACCAATCAGAGCAATGATAAATCAACTAATTTGCATACAGTTGTCAACTACAGAACTTACTTATTTTAGAAGTTAAATAACAAGTGTTGCTTCTTTTACTTGGTCCTCCATGAGTGCCAGCAAATGAGAAACCACAATGACCACAGGCTTTTCATTACATCCAGGCTTTTCATTACGTCATGTGACACTGAAGAATGTAGTAATCGCTAATGAAAATTCACCGTTATTAAAAACCGTTATTTTAAATTGTAATAATATTTCACAATATTACTGTTTTTATGTATTTCTGATCAAATAAATGCAGGCTTGATGAGCATAAGAGAATTCCTTCAAAAACGTAAAAAGAATAGTAATGTTTCCAAACTTTTGAATGGTACAGAGGGTTTAGTTTAGATTTGATTATAGTTTTAAAAATTAACATCCTATAAAAACAAGAGACGTCAATGGAAAGACCTAATTTAGATGTTTAGCCAAGTAAAAGTGTTTGTAATTACAACTTTACGAGTCTCCAGTCCTTGCGATGACCATTGACAAGCTGATTCTTCACTCCGTAAATAACATAATTGTAATTTTTATAAACCGAGAATATAAACGTCGCAGCATGTCAGCTGCATATCAGGGTGAAGGCACTAAAAATATTAATTGGTTTAGCTAGTTCCCAAGCCATGACTGGTCTTTAAGCATGCAGTGAAGATAAGTTACTGTCTTTTTAAATGATGACAGAAAAAGAAACAAAAATTACATTTGAAACGCTTTTGAATTTGCTTTCCTCTTTTCTTTGTTTGGATGGAATTGCAGCGCTAATTAGAGTTGAAAAAGTGTGTTTCTGAGTTTGAAAAATCAGTGAAGTGAAGAGAGGGAGACACAAGGAGGCCATTTGCATTTCTCTCTGCCTCACCAGCGTGTCACAACAAGGTCAGCAGTGGGCTCTGTCACTAAGCCGATGATTAAAACATTCTAAACAAACGTGTTTTTTTGTTGTCAAACTTTTTTAAAAAGGGATAAAATGACTCCTTTCCGAAGAACTTAACCAAAATGTCCATTCCGCCCCTGAGTAAATGGTTCTAAATGAGTCGACTTTATAGCAACTAGTTTGAAATTACACAGTATGGGTACAGAGTTCATAAACATTCAATGAAGAAAAGCGTGTTAATTATCCATGCAAAATTCATGCATATTTAAACACAAGTTACCCTAAGCCTGCACAAAATATCAAAGGAATGAAATAAAATGAGGAGGAATAAGACGGGAAGAGAAAACTAAAAAAGGAGACACTAATAAATGAAAAAGTCACTTCAGCAGAAACTTCACCATGAGTGTCAATACCATATAAAATATCACTAGATTTCTGAATATCTTAAGACTGACAAGAGCATTTTGGGTCACAGGAAACCCTTGTTTGTACAGTCAAAACAATATTATTCTGGCTCAGCTGATTTAATTGCTGATTGGTCTGTTTAAATGAGATTAAAATGAATGCAAGCAGATTAATGAGAATGCTGGTCACATGATCAGGCTGTCTGGTGCCCATGTAAAATTTCCCCACATGGACGTAGCCCAACCAGCTGGGGCCCCACACAGCCTTGGGCTAACAAAATGTTAATTGGGCTTCAAATATGCTATTTTATTTGCCACGATCTGTATATATCATTTACCATCAGTGGAGAAACAAAAGCCTCTTTGACCCAGGCGTTCAGGCCAGCTGATTGGATGAGACCATTGCTGTTTTCACAGTTTCCTAAGACATCACTTTTATTCATTCATTCACAAGCCACTTGACACATCAATTAGAGACAATAATCACATAATAATCTTAATGATTTTAAAATTAAAATGCCGCCTGTCTTGGTATGAAAAACGGCACAGGAAGTGGCATGGCCATTGAAGTGTGTTAAAAAAAACACAAATTTGCATCTAAACGTAAGCTCAGAGACCCAGTGAAGCAGAATCGCAAAGCAATTAAATAATACCCAACATTCAGTAAAAATAACAGTAGCCGAGACTCTAAAATGTATCAGAACAATCATAATGATGGGGGAAAAAAACAAGTTATTTTGTATTTGACATCTAATATTATCTTGATGTTATTTATATGCCTAGTAACAGGCTTAATAGGCTTCTAGGAAAAGGCTTAAATGCCCTGATATTTTTAATGTACATACATTTGAGAACCGTTTTGTACTCGAAGCATCAATTCAAGGCTGGGCATTAGCCTTGAATTGGCTCATTTTCAGCCAATTTTCTGGGTTTTGTTATTTTGATGTCATGGATGTAGTAAAATGTGTGTATACATTACAACAATATATTTGTGTGCTAAAAAAACTTTAATAGTGTGAAAATACTACATTATACCCTATTTTGCCTAGAATAATAACCAATGGCTTCCTAAAGTCATGTTTAACGGTGAACAAACAAATACGTCATGAAAATCAATGCCTGGGTCTCTGACGGTTAAAAGTGGCTTCATTCCCAATAAGAACTATCAGATCCATTTGTTTAAGGTTAAAATACTAACGTTTGGCATTTCAATGGGCCGAACAGGTTTTAAGGCTCGAGGCAGGAGCGCTCTGAAGACGAAGTGCAGATAAATGTGTCTGATATTAGTAATCCAACGTTTTCAGAGAGGGATTGTTCTGTCTATGCTCCAGGACCTGCCGGACCTCGCTCTAAACTTAAGCTCAATTGTACTGGAGCAAAAATATTGTGTGACGTCCATCAAGCTGACAGTAATGCACCGAAATGGCCCATAAACAGCTCCAAGTTTCCATCTCCCTACGACAACCTATGGGGATTATTGCTGTACATTAAGACTTAAAAATGCGTGGCGAATTCCATTAATCCATCTCATTGCATAAAATTTCCATTTGATTTCCGATGTGGAATTTTAGATGAACAGGAGAGAGCCGAGAAACCCTCATTACTTCATATTCAATCAATCAGTCAGCTGCAAAAGCATCACAGCAAGCGTCTGGGCACACAGTGAGGGGCTTCAGTCTGATTATGGAGATGGACATCGGATCATTAGAACAATGGCTGCGTGTACGTGTTTGTCCGTGGTCATTCCTGAGGATGTCATCGCTTCATTATTATTGACATGCTGCATTACTTAGCAGCTACGAGTGTCCCTCTGACAGGCGTAATGCTCATAAACTATGCCTGAGTGGACCACCCCAAGATCAGAAAAATGTTAGCGGGTGTAAACATTGACAACGGCTGGCTTTTTAATTCTGAGTGCACGCACATGTGCGAATGTGTATGTGCACGCGCGCGCTCCATTGTGCAGCCAGATGAATCCCAGACCACCATATCATTCTAGATGATGCCCATTTAAATCTATTTTCCGGCTAGCCATTCGGAAATTGAATTTGAAAGTTGTAAATGTGGCAATTTACTAAATATCCAAAATGATCTATCAACAAAGAACTGAGACGCTATAAAGTGCTAGAAGGTGATAATGGATAGCAGAGGGCAAAATGGCATCTGCGTGGGCTACCGATTCACCTTGCCGCGTCTCCTCTTGATTTTTTGTCATCAAGCCCTTTCTTTATCAGCGGTTTCAAATGCGATTGTCACACTAGAGGGATCTCAGGAAGAGGAAGTGCCACACCGGTCAAAGTTTTTCAATTTCACTGCCAATTTCCTGCGTAATTACAGCTGCTTTTGATGGTCTTTTAACGGCATGGACCTGATTCTGCCTCTCAGCGGTGGGCTATGGGATGATCACACATACACACACATTGCCATCAGCTCCTGTGGTGGCCCCCGAGGTGGGGGTCAATGAGCTAGTGCTAATGTTGCACTGCAGAGAGGTAGCAGGCAAGATGGCCGCTGGGATATGCTAACTGAGATGGGCCAACACTGATTGTCCTGTGCTTCAAATGCTCTAAAACAGCACTTTCCCAACCTTTTTTGGCTTATGCACCCCACGGGCCCATGGGTAAGACTCAAGTACCCCTTTCAGTAATACTTTAGAATACACATTACAAGATTACAGAGAAGACAAGCAAAGAAATCAACCTTCTTTTCTATCTAAAATTATGGTCACATTTAAAATATACCTTGATGTGTATAATTGTATACAGTATTTAGCTATCTATCTATCTATCTATCTATCTATCTATCTATCTATCTATCTATCTATCTATCTATCTATCTATCTATCTATCTATCTATCTATCTATCTATCTATCTATAGGGTTTCTGCAGGTTTCACAAAGTCAAATTTAAGACCATTATGAATGAAATTTAAGACCTATGCAACGACATAAAAAATAGGAAAAGGAAACGCAGTCTCAAAATTATTTGTCAAGTAATTTAATTTATTCAGACTGAACATTGTACTTCGTTGAACATCAGCATAAACGGTGATCGATGATTTAGGAAATTTAGTTCTGTTTTTATAAAATCCGCTATTCCAGAGCGCGTAATGTAGGCCGTTTCTATCTTCCCGCACCCTGAAGGATTTAGCGATGTCAGAGCCTGGAATCATTGTTTGAAACAATTCCCAGATTTCCTCACTCGCGGGACTGGTGTTCTTGTCACCGTGTGGAGAACCCAGAGCACCTCCGCTTTCAGTGTTGGGTCTGATCCAAAAGCAACACGGAGGACGATTGCAGGAGTTGCGGAGCAACTCCTAGCCAGATGACTTGCAAGAACTGGCTGATGGCTGTTGTTTGCTGGAGACCCTTCACAGCAGTTAGATATTTATTACTTTTTGCATGCGACTCCAGCACCCATACACCTAACATTCCTAATTTAATAGCTTTCTTGCATAAGAAGCAGTAGGCTTCAAATACGTTGTTTGCAACTGGCTTTAAACAACCACAAAATTCAGATTTTTCAAGCCAAGTATCGCTAAACTTGCACTTCCCATAACTTTAGCTGAATAAATTCGTTTAAGTCTGTGTGGTAGCTGAGTAAGAGAGAGAGAGATAGATGGAGAGATGGATGGATGGATGGATGGATGGATGGATGGATGGATGGATGGATGGATGGATGGATGGATAGATGGATAGATGGATAGATGGATAGATGGATAGATGGATAGATGGATAGATGGATAGATGGGATAGATGAGATAGAGTGGATAGATGAGATAAGTAGAAGATAGATAATAGATAGATAGATAGATAGATAGATGAGATAGATAGATAGATAGATAGATAAATAGATAGATAATAGATAGATAGATACAGATCAGATGGATAGATGGATAGATGGATAGAATGGATGGATGGATGGATGGATGGATGGATGGCCACCATGGAGGGCTACCAGCCAGCAACAAGCAGCAACAAACCAACAAGATCCCATGCATTTCAATGGAGCGCTGGCGACACGAAGCGACAGTGACCACTGGCGACAGAATGTGGGCGTGTCAAGCAACAGAGACAAGCGACAAAAGTTGAGAATTTTCAACTTTATGCAAATGAGAAGGCGATTTTGCGAGACGACAACCAATAGGAAAGAAGACTTTCAGTGGAGACTAGCAGCCGTCTCAAGTGCAGGCAAGACAGAAGAGAGTTTGAGGACGATTTCACTGTTTTATATGATTTGACTGTAACCACATACATGGATAATAAAATGATGCATGGAAAAGAAACTGTCGACAGTCTCAGTGAGTTTAATTCATTCATTTAATCGTTATAGTTTGAGTGTTTTAATTTCATGATGCACATTAAGCACTGCTGCATTTCATTTTTTCAATTTCCCCTGCATTACATTGACTATTTGGCACAAGAAAATCGATTATTTGTCAAATTCAAATTACATTTTTATAATTTGTGTGACAGTATGAGTGAGTTTAATTTGTTCATTGATCGATCGTTGATCTAATCAATGATTTAATCCACTGAACACTGCTGTGGTAATATAAAATCATTCTCCCAACAGCATTTGGTTTCTTATTAGCCTTAAAAGTAATTTATTCCCAGTCAAATTAAAATGATATAGTTGTATATATCACTTGTGATGGTATTTTGTATAGATATATGGCCAGACGTGCAGTCTACCAATAACATCAGAGCGGACAGGCACTACGCACGCCCACAAGCGACATCACAGTATAGAGGCTAGCGACAGACAGCGACAAAATCACTGGCGGTGTGAATGGGCTTCAGTATTACCAGGTCAAGAGTCGACAAAGGCTCGAGGCTGAGTTAGGCTGGTCATCCCACCAGCAGGGAACACTTTAAGGAACACTTCACTTGCAGAACACAAGCTTCTGGAGGCCACTTGAGTCTGAAGTAGTGAGTTTAGGAATGGGGGTGCAGGCCCAGTGGTTGTTCTGTAGCCAAACATCAGTGCCTTGAATGTGAGCAAATATATAACATAAAAGTAATGTCTTCTATATATATATATATATATATATATATATATATATATATATATATATATATATATTAGGGGTGTAATGATACGCGCATCTTCGTATCTGATTCGTTCAGTTAATTTTTCCCTGCCGACCAACATTTCTCTATTCAAATGTCAGGCGCGTCAAGCGCGTTCATAATGAGAGAGACGTTGGCGTGACCACAACATTGCCCAACATCAAATAGCAAATATAATGTAAGCGGAACGAAACTGAGCTACTCGTTATTGTGTGGTTGTTTGTTTGGATGTCGGACCGTTTATCAGTTTGGACCAATGCAGCGCGAGCCGATCTTCATCATCAGCACTGTTACTACACAGCCAAATCCAGAAAACATTTGAATTCGCCACTGAAGTAATAACATCGCTGCGAGATCTAGTGAGAAACATTCACATTTCTCCGTTATTAACGGATCAAACAGCGCTGACGTGGAAACCAGGAACAAACATTGTGCCATGAATGAACTATCCAGTGTCCACAGATCAGCAACATCACCAAGGATTTACTGTATAACACTACTATCTGTAAGTTTGGCAGGAATAGTAGGCTATAATGCTTTCAAGTAACATCACGTCGGTTGTATTTTGACATTATGAATACAATTGCTGCCCTCAAATGTTAATCTAAACTAAAATAAACCTTTGTTTATAAGTACTGACAATATTACATTTCATTTTGTCCAAGGAGCTGTTTCGTTTTGATAAGCTCCTATGAAAAGTCAAGTAGGCTATAGCTCCATCATTGCTCTAAAGTAGAAAAAAAAAACACACTTTATGATGTTAGTGTTAATAAAAATAGAATAAAAAATTGAAATCAAGGAAATTTCGCTGCCATTTCTTTCTTTTTGCTGTATTTTAACGTACTGAACTGTACCGAACTGAAGCTCGTGACCCAAAAGTGTATCAGTATCGAACCGTACTGTGAATTTTGTGTAACCGTTCACACCTAATATATATATATATATATATGAAGAGTTTATATGCAAAAGCCTCTGAAGCTCATTTGAAATTTTCTTCTAAAATAGCCATTTTTATCAAGCTTGTATATTCAGTTCAGTAATTTCACTCAAAATGACAATTAATAGGTAATCTTCATTGCCATTTAAGTGAAATTACTGAACTTAAATATACAAGCTTGATAAAAGTTGTCATTTTATAAAGAAAATTTCAAATGGCATTTAGAGGCTTTTGCATCTGAACTCTCTCTCTCTCTCTATATATATATATATATATATATATATATGTTTAGCAAAAATAAATATAATAGGTCAACACTCTATATATATATATATATATATATATATATATATATATATATATATATATAATATATATATATATATATACATATATATACACATACATACATACATATATACATATATACATACAGGGCTTGACATTAATTTATTTTTATTTGCTCACTAGCTACTGTAATGCGGCTATAGTGATTTCAAATTACTAGCCACGCAGCATTTTTGTTGTTGGGAAATTGCGTTTTATATGATTAAAAGTTGACAATGGGGCTTAAAACGTGCAAATATGTACTAACATTATCATTAGCTCTGATAAGGTTGTAAAGCTCCTTTTTGAAAACATGTTGTCAACAAAGATAAACACATAAAATAGCTCCGTACTTGTATATGAATAAAGTGCTGCATCGTTGTTGTTTTTTGCTGTTGTTTGTTTGTTTGTTTTCAGTTCGCAAACCTCTGAAAAAGATCAAGAGGGAACATAGGGTAAATCACATTGGGCAACTTGTTAGGATGCCAACTGTTTTGCTAATTGTGCAAAAGCTAACCAAACCACAATGAACGGCCTCCAATTTTAACTCTGCAAGACTTACACCAAGAATATTCAATGGACACATCTGCTGATGCTGGAATTAATCTCAGATGTTCCTAGAGTAGTTAAACTTTATATGACAGTCCTAAATCATTGTATTACCCCAAATCCTACTTAGCACACCAAACACATGATTCTCTTAGAGGAGGAGGGAGGCGGCACGTGATTTACCTGCACCCAGCTGCTGTTTGCAGGGGACGACATGTGGACAGAGGTCAAACAGGAAGTTGCTTTCCCCCGGGGACAGGCAGAAAACAGATGAGAGGTCACAGATCATTAAAACATATCTATCAAGCCTTTCAGTGGTTACTAATTCTCCCAGTCAAATGTTGCCATGTAAATATGTCAAATGGGAATGAAATTACCACCGCGCTTTATTGACTGTGATAAAATCTGAAAAGCGCCACTGAACATAATTACATACTTGTCAGAGCCATAAAAATTAGCTTTATTATCAATGGAATGGTTTTGTACAACTTCATTCCTGTTCGATGCCTTCCAGATGGGGCTGCTTTACGCACTTGAACAGTTTTTATGCAGATCTCAACTTTTTTTTTAAACTCCCTCTCTTTCACTATCTCATGCATCTGTCTATGCAATGAAGAGAGGGAGGGAGACAGAGGTTGAGGCTGAATGCTACATTAGTTCAGTTAAATGGGTTTTTACGTGCTAAAATACTTGCACTGTACTAGTATACCTTTAAATGCTGGCAATACATATAAAAAAACATTTTATATTCTACTTTTATCATATATTTGACCTGATATACTTCTGAGTTCATGCAATCTTAGATCTTACACCGTGTCCTAACGACATGCAATGCGACGCCGCGACACACGATAAAAGGTATCTTTTCCATGTTAATCAGAGTTTTTGTCGATTTAACGCGCGCGATAGCAGACCGTTGCGAACCAGTGGGCGGGTCCAGCGACACGACAAAGTTGAGAAAAGTTCAACTTTATGCAAATGAAGGGCGATTTTCACGAGCGACAACCAATAGGAGTGAAGTCAGTGGAGCGCATCACTCTTCAGTGCTGAGTCTGACCGAGGCAAGTTGAACAAGAAGCTAATTTTAGCAGTCAGAAACTGTCCTATAATGGATGATATATCTCCGTGTACAGTGGTGTTCACCGTACTGACTCCGTGACTGAATGGTTTTGGGAACCCAGATAGACCGGTATTTGCACGTTTGCTGCAGTTAAATAGCCGCGATGGCAAAGAGCACTCACTTTCTCTCATTCATATGTAATATTATGCATTTTATGTACTGATTCCATTTATATTTAGACTTTTCCTTCCAAAATATTTGTTTGTAGCAGCAATAAAATGCATTTGTTGTCTAACATAGAGTAACTTCCGTGAATGTCACTCACAAACATTACTAGGCAACCACTAGTGGGGAACGCCCTTCCAACGCAGCCACTGGCGACCAGCAGCGACAAAGTCGCGTGTAGTGTGAACGGGGCTTAATAGAAACGGTTCCAACTTTCTGCGACGTGCGCGTGACAGATCTGCCCACACAGAGATCTCAATCAATATGGATTATTTTCAATATCAATATGGATTAGTTCAATCAATATGGATTAGTTTTAAGATCTCTTTTCGAAGTGTCATAGTGGTTCAGTACAGTTGCATAGAATGTCAAGGGAGGGACAGAAATTTCAGATTTCATTAAATTATCTTCATTTGTGTTTCAAAGATGAATAAATGTCTTAACCCTTAATCACTCTTAAAAAAGGACATTGGCCTTTGGGTCATTTTGACCCCATACTTTTAAAGAGTGATTGCAAAAGGAAATTTAGTTTTTTTATATGGAACACTATATATCATTTTTTAAATTCACTTCTCAACTAATCATTTATGCTGTGTTTTTGGGGAATTTTTTAAGTTTTCTACCTATTTACTGCACAATTACATAACTAGGCAATAAATTGGTACATGACAAATTATTTTTTTAAAGAAAAAAACACTTAAATTATGATAATAATTAAATCTAAACAGTTTTTGGACATTGCTCTATGTGTTAGGGATAGAATACCTCCATCTGGTGGTTAGTCGAAAAACAGTTTCTTATAGTTAAGGAATTAAAGTGCAATGACCACATCTATCCAATAGGGGTCCATAGAGACTCATTCATTTTCACTTCATTTTTCTTGATGCTTCAAATTCTCCTCACAACTTGTGTATATATACTCGTGGAACTACCAGTTTGTTTGCACTGTCTTTCCTATTCTTCATCTGGCCAGACGTTACAACACACGGACTGTTTTAAACAGGGGTTGGATACATATACATTTTGCTTTTAAAACTGTGTTTTAATGCAAGTATAGGCCTACACAAATATAAATAAACACTCTGCAGACTGAATGTTGTCCTGTATGAACAAAATGACGGATGTTTTTATGTCTCCACTGTTCGATCGCGCCCTTGTCTCTGCGCACCTAACTTAATAAAAAAAATAATAATAAATTGACAACTATGTTTAAAATTGTAATAATTCTGGCTTTGTTTCCAATTGTTCCAATGTTTCACTTCCTGTGTTTACTACTGTGTGCATTTGTTTCCATCGCAGCCTTGTTTTGTAGATAATGCTTGTTTGTTTCTAAAATAATTAATTACCCTCACCTGTTCCTCATTAGCCCCTTCTTATCCTGTGTGTGTGTATATATATATATATATATATATATATATATACCCCTGTGTTTCAGTAGTCTGTTATTAGTCATTAGCCCCTTTTACATACAGCATTCCCGGCTATATACACAAATATGCTGTTCACACGAGCAACGAATTTCTGGCTTTTCAGCGGTAAGAGACCATTCACACATCAGCACCAAAACTCTGGTAAATTCTGTGATGTCAGTCATCGGATATTATCTTTACACCAGTGTGCCATTCACTTCATCCGCCTGCATGAGGAAAAGCACTTTAGTCTCACTATCTGTTCAATTTGACAACATATTTTTGCAGCCCGAGTGACAGGAATAAGGGGATGATCAAACAGTACACGTTTTTGCTCTTAAAACCATGAGACGCGCATAATATTATCCAACTGCAGAGCCGCAGCACTAATTAATTAAAAAGAAGGCTGGGTCCCGAGCGCAACACTTTGAAAAGGCTGCACAACGTGATCCAACAGTATAAGATGTCCATCTAATGCATATTTACATTGAAAAACTATTAACCTGTTAAGCTTCAACCCCACTTTTGAAAAATCTCCAGAAATGACATACCCAAACGGACACACAGATACAGTTCATGAACCATTTGCACTTTGATTTGACCCTTTGATTTAAAAGCTGACACCTGGTAGTTTATTGTAAAAGTAGAATTAATTATTGTCATAATGAAAAACATTATTTAATAGCTTCAAAGTTTTGTAAAGTTTATTAGGGTCACCCATGCTTTCCTCTTACCAAACGACTCTCCCCTCTTCTACTCCCTACCGTTTTTTTTAACTAAGCATAAACGAACCATGGTGTCCCCTAAAGGTGGGTAGTAGAATAACACCATAAATAACATTTAACTGTTACAGCACGTTCTGACTTTGCATGTGCTCATACCGGTAATCTTCATTCTGCGTTCACACAGCATCATACCGGTAATTTACTGGTAATGTTACAACTCCCCTTACTATATTGTCAGAACCAATTTACCGGTATTTTCGAAAAGGTCCTGTTCAACACATGATCTCATCTTAACCGAGTAATTTACCAGTAAAGACTTTGTGCATGTTTG
This sequence comes from Hybognathus amarus, assembly GCA_030378365.1. Taxonomy (NCBI): domain Eukaryota; kingdom Metazoa; phylum Chordata; class Actinopteri; order Cypriniformes; family Leuciscidae; genus Hybognathus; species Hybognathus amarus. The sequence continues at coordinate 614,148 of JAQIUQ010001378.1, forward strand.
TATGGGTGTTGTATTCTCTTACCCTTTTAGAGCATCTTGCTCTTGTTCCTTGTTTTGCATTTTGCTCCATTGCCCTGTTTGGTTTATTTTTATTTGTGTTTTTTTAATACATTTTTACTGCACTCCTCCTCTTCCCTACCTCCATACATAATAGCAGCCTAAAAACAGCTGTTTTATTCTACATTAAAGTCGGCATGAAATCAAATTTGACTAATCTTCTTTTTATATTTAACATTGAAGTGTTTATTATAAATAACTTATCTGTAAAAAAAATGAAATTCATGTACCCTTATAATCTTTAATCAAATACATTACCCTGCCCTCCCCAATTCGAAACGACCTCTCTTCTATTTCGGTCACATGGAATGGCGAAAGGGTGCGGCCAGATCCGATGAGGGTGCGGCTATCGGTGAACCGCCTCTCAGAGAATCGCATTCAAATCTGCCTCCGTTTTGTTTGCAACGCCCAATCTGCAACGATCCAATCAATTCCCAAAGGACGAAATCAAGCCCTGCCCTACATTTTTTTCTAAATTCAGAAGCCATTTCACTTGGCTATACATCACAACAAGGAAAAAATTACAATCTCAACTTCTGTTTCACGCCGTCTTTAAAGGGGTCGCTCAGTCGTGGAGGCTGCCATTTTGAGATCACGTGACCAGCCGTGTCTTAAAATTCTGCCAAAGTTAATAAACAAACTTCTGTAACACTTTACAATAAGGTTCTGTTTGTTAACATTAGTTAGCATGAACTAACAATGAAAACACTTCTAAAGCATGTTAATTTCAACAATTACTAATAAATGTTTTAAATCAAATGTTGTATCTGTTATTTCATTTAATGGACCTGAACTAAAAATGAACTAAAATTGAACAGTTGTATTTTTATTAAAAACCCCATGCGTAAATAATTGTATTCCTTAACTCATCTTATGCAGAATATACATATTAGCCCCACCTCCACTCCACTTTTTACTGTAATAAATGCTGACCAATAGCAAGTGGAAATACTGGTTTAATTCAGCCATATATGTTTAAACCAGAAACTGATTCAGACGTGATTCAAGTGAAAGAGTAAATTATCCAGGCTCGTCTACAAGTCAATGTATCAAAATCCTAATGTGTTTTATGCATCACACTCTACAACGTCAAACACATAATGGTAATTAATATGATTAGCCTTTTGCTTGACTACTTTATCAAACAGTTAATAATGTGTTGCTAATGCTACACAAACCAAGTTCCCGTTCACCATTTCAGAGTCAGAGAGCTGCCTTCTAAAAATCAGAACTTAGAACTAAAACCTGAAGTCCGCAGTTTTCTCTCATTGTCGCCATCTCCGTTCGAATTCTCATTCCGATATGAATCCTTGTTTTTACAAGGGCCGGCAGTCTCTTTTTTCTGTAGCACCCCGAAGTCCAATTCGAATCTTTTGCGTTTTACAACGGGCGAGTCTCCATTTGTCACTGGTGATTGTCGTTTGACATTGATAAGTTTAATTGTATCAAGTGCTGTGAGAAAAGGCTATAAATCACCACCTCCAACATCCTCACACGCAATATAGTGTACTAGCTGAGACTCCTCCTTTATGTGTACAGATGTTACGTAATGACTCAATATAGCCTACTAGCCGAGACTTCTTCTTTATGTGTACAGATGTGAAGTAATGGCTCTATATGGGGTGGTTAATCTGTCTGATTTCCCGATTCCAATTATGATTATTGAAGTCCTGATTCCATTACAGTCGATTTTCGATTATTAACGATTCTCGATTAGCGATTATTGATTTTCCATTCTCACAATAGTAAACGAAAATACACTAGACCAACATATGATTATATTAGCAGCAACATTTTTAATATTAATTGCACTTTTATTTATTTGATATTCAATGAAAATGTTATGATGGCTAGTGAAGACATGCAAACATGCTTGTTGTCTACTAATTAGGCAACCCATTATCTTTAAATTATTTTTTTTTCAAAAGCAATTGTGTTGCATTATAATGCAAAGGCACCTGGTTCTATGATTCCTTCAATTGAAAATCTTTGAAGCAAGTTTGGGGGACTTGAAGAAATTCAAAAGAATAGCATTTGTCTGTCATAGAAAGCTTTTGTAACATTAAAAAATACCGTTCAAAAGTTTGGAGTCGGTAAGAGTTTTTATAAAAATTTTTGGGCGAACGAAAAAAGAAATCTATACTTTTATTTATCAAGGATAAATTAAGTTGACCAAAAGTTACAGTGAAGACATTTATAATGTTACAAATCAACGCATTCTCACCCCAAGGCGTCACCTTTGACCATGCTTCAATATTTGACGCTTTAGGTGCCCTTTAGCATCACGTCAGTTACATGACGCGATCCTACGGCGTCATCTAACTGACGCTAAAGGAAAGCGTCAGTTAGAGGACGCGGTTAGGTTTAGGTCTGGGGTGGGGTAGGGTACACGCGATCCTAGAGCGTCATCTAACTGACGCTGAAAGGGTGCCTAAAGCGTCAGATATTGAAGCATTGTCAAATGCTCAGTTAGTTAGTCAGTTAGGTGACGCCTTGGGGGTGAGAATCAGAATGATCAACCCGAGCCCGTTTATTAAAAAAAAAAAAAAAACGTACACAGCCTGCCCTATGTTGCAGTCATTTAAACAGTTATGTTTTGTCCTCAATGGCAAAGTAGTTACCGTTTAGTTTAGTTTCATTTCTTCATAGAGTTAATTAAGACAAATGTTTCCTTTTATTTCTTTTTTTATGACGACCGAGCACCTGACAGCGAGTTAAACATGTTTGATCCATTTATAGCCTCTCAAATCAACACTTTACTTGGCTACAATAAAATCCATAGGCTAGATATAAAACAACTTAATATCACACAGACAGTTAACGTTAGTTTAAACGTTTGTTCAAACGTTTATTTTCATTTTTGAAAAGCTGAGGCAAACTGCTCTGCTGCTCAGTCGCAACAGCGCTCGTAAATGCAGTTACATTACAATACAATACAATTCAGAGAATGAACAGTCTTCACTAAAGAACATGGCCATTCGTATTTCCAATAGTTTCCAACAGACTCGAAACTAAAGTCCAATCAAACAAAAAACAAGAAAACCTCCTAACATGGCTAAAAACAGTCTCTTACAGAGCATCGTGCAGAAAAAGCACAGCATCCACTGTGGAAAGTTTTAATCCAGTTGTACTTTTTCCAGCTGCGCTGAAGTCACGCTCAATACTTCTGCTGCTACACAGAATGAGCCGGGACACTACACAGAATGAGCCGGTCGCGTGGATCACGCCGCTGGGAAACCTGTATGCGCGTGTGCGTGAGCAGACTGTCAGTCATATATGTCAGTATGATAGATATGTATGATAGATATCCCTGTAAAGTTAATTCTACAAAAAAGTTCTAAACACATTATAAATGTTACATATGTATTGCTAAAACATATTACAAAGACTGTGAACTGTGAAGTACTGAAATGTGCAGTTAGACCGTTAAACAGTTTTTCACCATTGCAATTTTACGGATTAATTGGGCGAGGCTAAAACAGGGCTCCGTGACACACTGCAGCCCATGAGCTCCTGGACACACCCCTATTTTATGACGCACAGAGTCTGATCTCTCCTATAACACACAATAACACTCCCCGAGCACATTCGCATTCACCGCTCAATCGCTAATGACTGTCAGTACTATTAGTTACTACAGCTGAGCCTACAGTTTTCTAGCTAGCTATGCCTTCGACACAGACATGCATGGGCTACTACCTGGATGTGATCATGTACAAAACAGATCGGTATCTTCATATAAATTCCCTTAAAAACGATCACATCATGAAGAGGTTTTTAGAGAGCCTATACCTTGATGAAGAGCTGAGGATCACCGCCAACACCCGCCTCTGTAGAGATTGTTTTACACTGGATCGTTTTATAAACTTTCCTCAGAGACAACTGGGATAATTCACTGATAATCCGCTGTTACTGGTGAACGAGGCCGAAACGACGATCTCCCGCCTCAGTGTTCATCCTCCCGTCTCCAAAAGCTAATCAGCTAATATATAAGTCCACTAAAGGAGGAAATCTAAGTCCACCAAAGGAGGGAGGGCGTTCTCGCATTTAGCTCCAAAACTCTGGAATTGCCTTCCCGATACGTTACGAGGCTCTGACTCGCTGACACAGTTTAAAACTAGACTAAAGACGCATCTCTTCAGTCAAGCATTCACATAATGCTTACCTTTTAGTCCTCTGTTATGCCATACAGAACCGTTCGCCGCTGAAACTGCTTAAACACACCAGTGGGGCTCGACAGCCTTTTAGACAAACGGGTCGAGCACGTTCGGCACGTATGGTTGGCTTGCGGAGAGTTTGTGAGATAGTGATTTTCTAACACCGACTCTTGTATAATGGAAATCATTCTGAACATCAGCTATGCTAATTATTTTCCATCTGCCTTTCTGCTGTTATCTCGGACGTTTGTCCCGAGAAAAATGGCGTTCGTCAGGTCCAGTTTGTATCCAGCCTCTCACGGGGATCTCAGATGCCCCAACACCTGTGAAGAGACGACTCAACGCTGGCGATATGTATGATGGCTCCGTATTATATATAAACAATATTTATATTTAATATTTATATAAAAACAATATGAATGTAAGCCAGAGGAGAACTGGCCCGACTGAGCCTGGGTTCTCCCAAGGTTTTTTCTCATCCAATCTGATGGAGTTTTGGTTCCTTGCCACTGTCGCCTTGCTTTGCCTTGCTTTTGGCTTGCTTAGTTGGGTTTATTTAACATTTAACAATATTATTTATCTGTGTTGTACTACTGTCATGTTATCACTGTGAAGCTGCTTTGATACAATCTGTATTGTGAAAAGCGCTATATAAATAAATGTGACTTGACTTGACTAATATCACCGTCAACAGCTTTCCCGTGAGTGGGCGTGGTTTCCACGCAGCCAGCGGACCAGAGTTAACTGCTCATTTTTTCATGATTTTGATAGCTTATTTTATGTACTTGCCGGCTTTTTTTATCATTCAAATTTGGCTGGGTGGCTAATTACACATTTTTCTGTGGTGTGACAAACTCAGAACACATACTTAATTTTGACTTTACAGGGACTTTAATTAATATCTAAAATAGGCTATAAAAAAGATAATCCTAAAACAGGCCCGAGGCCCGGCCCGCGTGTGAACTATGACATTAAAATTGGCCCGAAGCCCGCCCGAGGAGTGTAAATAAGTCAGGGCCCGTCGGGCTCGGGCTAAAATGCAGGCCTCTACTTCAGAAGCCAAAATATTTCCACACGTCAGCTTTTAACCTAACAAGGAGGGTGTTTGGATCTCGCACGCCACAGACGGTCCGCGCTTCAGAGTTCCGTCTTTCACGTTCTGTCAATATTACGAATATATATTTATATATACATTTTTTTGGGGGGGGTGATATTAGTGATATATATTTTTTATATATTTGTGAATCAATTTAGGATCGTCCACATCGCAATGCATCGAAGAATCGTTTTTTCCACCACCCCTAATAGCCTACTAGCCGAGACTCCTTCTTTATGTGTACAGATGTGACGTAATGACACAAAGACATGCTCGAATCTCCTGCGGAAATCCACTAGTACCACTGGAATTAAATACATTATTACAAGCTTACCGCTTTGAATTGAGCTAAGGCAAGCAGATAGTTTTGAACAGTGGCTGGTTATGTATTTTCTCAAATATGTATTTTGGATCATTTTTAACCCAAAAAAGCTACGACTGCAGCTTTAATGTCAAAAATGTACCTAGATTTCCTCTACCTCTTGATCATTTCAAACTCTGATCATTTCAAGAAAATGTTAACTTGTTATATTATACAACATCAGACAGCTTTCCATCCAACAGTGACAAGAAAAGAAGTCTGATATATTATTAGCAGTAAAAGCAGTCCTAATATAACACATACTGTACAAATCACAGTCTGGTTTATGTTTCAGGGCTGTGAAACATAAAAGCATCATAAATGCTCACATGTTGTGGCACCAATGTATGTCATCCATCCAAGTCTCACATTCACACACATCAGAGTCCCAGCACACGTGCTGAGAGACGTCGACACATCCCGTCCCATCTGTGTGTGCTGTTACTCCTCAGCACCAACAGTTTTACCTCCATCATTTATTCATACTTTAATTATTATTTGTTGCTGTTGTTCCTGTTCCTCAAGCCCCATTATCATATCAATTATCGTCACTGTCTCGGGCCTACTCATGTCATATCTACATCAGGCCCATAATGCACCTCTCTCAGGCTCTGAATTATTGAGGTAACAAGTCTCAGCAGAAGGAGAGGGATTCATTTTTAAAACAGACACCTATGCTTAATGGCAGCGCTCAGTGAGTCCTGAAAATGAGGCGAGTGGCAGAGGACCCTCAACACACATTCTCACAGGAAATAATTTCAGGAGAACTGTGGATGACTAGCGAATATTTTAGGATAATACAAGATACTCTGCTGAAAAATTAATCTCCATGATGGTGCAATCTGGTTTATGCTGGTTCAGACGCACTACATCCATTGACTTATTTTTCTTTCTAAAGAAAAATACATCTTTTTATATACATAAATGTATTTGTATATGCATTGTGTAAATATATATATATTTATATTCTTGAATGTTTTTGAAAGACTTCTTATATACTCTCTGCATTTATTTTTGACACCGTATGACAGATGAATAATATATTGTAAATAAATTAATGTTGCTCCTTAAAGTACAGGGGGCATAAGTCAGGACACCCCTACTGTATATTAAATGGATACTCCACTTTTTTTGGATATAGACTCATTTTACAACTCCCCCAGAGTTAAAGAGAGTTGAGTTTCACCGTTTTCAAATGCATTCAGACGATTTTCTGATATTTAGAAGAATATCAGTAACCAGACAGTTTCTGGTCTCATTGAATTCCATATACTATTTTTATATATTTATTTTTAAAGGCCAGTTATTTCATGGATTCAGGATACTACCGGTATGCATCCTGATAAAGTTCCCTTGGCCTTTGGAATAAAAATTGTTAATAATTTGGAATTAAATTAAAACCTCTTCACATACCCTTTACCATACCTAGAGATTGGCATGTTTTATTTCAGTTAGCCTAATAGCAGGTTTGTTTTTTATTGAGAGATGATCTTATGGAAAGTACCCATGTAGATCTCCTGGTATGGTGAAGGGTATGTGATGATGTGGGGCTATTTTAATTCCAAAGGCAAAGGGAACTTTATAGTATCCTGGTCAAAAGTATCCTGGATAGTCTCCTGGATCCATGAATTAACTGGCCTTTTAAAAATAAAAATATGCCTGCCTCTATGGGAATTTAACATAGGGGTGTCCTGCCTTCATTCACAAAGGAAATTGGTGTCCTTAAAGGTTGGAGTTTTCCAATTATTATTATTTTTTAAATAAGGCATTGAGATCAATTTCCAAAAGAAGATTTTTTTTATTCCTCTTTTTAGTCAACTTTTAGTATTCACTTATGCTAAGCACTTTGACCAGGCATAACTCGGGAGCCAAGCCGACTTAAGGCTCCAGAATCCTGGTGTCCAGAATCCTCTAAGCCCAGAGTATGGAGCCCCAACTCTGCTTGGTTCCCGAGATACACCCAGTCAAACTTCCAGCTTGACTCCAGCTACAACTTTAGTCAAGAACGACTTAAGGCTGCAGACCACTGGCCACTAACACCTATCCATCCCACCCAGGGCTCTAATCAAACATCAGCAAAATGATTTTTTTTAATACTGCCCTGTCACTGAATAAATATATTGATGTTTTACTTTTTTTAAATCGATTCATTTTGACATTTTGTGAATCATTGAGGATGTGGGCTTATTTGGAACACATGTGTGCTTTAGGCCATGTCCACACTAATACGTTTTCATTTGAAAACATATATTTTTCTCTCCGTTTTGGCCTTCTGTCCACACTGAGACGCTGTTTTAAATCAACAAAAACGTATCGTTTGGAAAACGCTCTCCAAAGTGGATAAATTTGAAAACTCCGTTTTCGCGTTGTAGTGTGGACAGTGAAACCGGAGGTATTTCAAAACGATGATGCAAGTTTAGTCATGTGATCCATGTAGTACCAATAGATATCATGTTTATCGGTATTGTGCCTGTTATGTGTTATTCATTTTTACACTATTGCTAAAATATGTTACTTTCTATGTTACTTAATATGTTCTATTGTTCATAGCACAGTACTGCAGAGATGACAGATAATGTAGCCTACTCACATTTGCTGTCCTGCGGCAAAATAGGAGAGCAGTTGCGTTTTGACCAAACATATGGTGCCTGAATGCGACCTGGACACATCCGTGATGGTGAGATATTTGCTAAATAAAATTATCCTGTTATTGTGCGATAACATTTTATTTATTTTCCCATCTGTATCATCTCAGTGAACTTTTCTGAAGTTTCACGCATGCGCAGTAAAGTGAATTTAGAAGTTTCTCATCCACACTGAAACGTCGGAAAACGCTAGTGTGGACGGGAGAGCGTTTTTAAACGAAAACCCCGTTTTCAAATCTATCCGGATTAATGTGGACCTAGCCTTAAAGGGCAATTCCACCTCTGGAAAGATGAATGTGTATTTAAAATGGGTCATTTATGTAGAAGAAATGTGAAATTATTTTTTAATTTGGAGCTTTCTAGACTGAGAAAAGACAGAAAATGTATTTTTGGCTTATGTGAATGAAAAACATCAACTCCCAGAATTCATTTGCTTCGCTGCCCTGAGGAGGCCACGCCTACCGCTAACCTCGCAGTATGTAAACAACAGTCTACTAGTGATTCTCCGTGATGAGTCTGTCCGAAAATGTGTTTCGAGATCGCCCAAAATGTCCGCGATTCGGCTTTTGCGTTCTACAGTCGTCATTCATCATGTTTACTGTGTTCGACCGGGATGAGTGCCGGCTGTGTGGATAACGGCGTGAGGCCGGTGGCGTGATTACCGATGAGCGGCACCTAAGACGTAAGTTACCGGTCTCGTATCTCTCACGGAGGAGCAGGAATTTTCTTAGCAATGTTAAAACGCATCAACCGATCACTTGTTTGGCGTTCATGTAAACACAACAGTCAGATTCACCAATCATAAGGAATTGAGTTAGATTGAAACAAAAGCTGTAACTTACATGTAAACAATGAATGGCGACTTCAGAAATTAAAAGCTGAATCCCGGACATCGACGGCCGGACATGTCCAGGAAAAGAGGACGGTAACCCCTACTACTCAGCTTTCTCCACAGAACAAGAGCCTGTTAGCTTAGCGTCCAAAAAAAGATGTGTTATGTTAATCCCTATCCTCCATAACGCATCCGTCAGGCGGTATTCAGTAGTTTCGTCCACATTTTCAAAACGTTTCTGCCAGTGAAATCAAACGCATTGGCACTGATCTGTGATAGGTCTGTTAGCGCAATAGGTCCAACCCCCTATTGGCGGGGTTTGAAAGGGTGGGGACTCGGGCTTGTAGTTTTTTACTGAAATCGCCCTCTCTTACACTTCCTCCAACAATGACGTAAAATGACGATTTTTGCGTCATTGTTGGAGGAAGTGAAAAAGGTAAATAGCAGATTTCTCTCGTCTCAGGGGAAAATGATAAAGTGTTGCATGACCATTCAATAGTATAACTGGGTTTCTAACAATGGAAAGCTTAATGCAAATGGGTGGAGTTGCCCTTTAATAGTGCCGAAGTACCAATTAACCCCATGCCAGACTTCTGACTTTATTCCTAAAATATCTTAATTTTATATTTTAAATCGTACATTAACTAATTAATACATTTTCAAATGAGAGATAAATCTTGCATTTTACCAAATTATTTTTCTTATAAACTATGTCAATTTCTATGAAAAAAAAACTAGACTTAGACTTTGGTGGGCTTATTAGGTACACTTACCCTACACAACACACAGCCAGTCAGATAAATCGTTTTGGAGCGACTTCAGCTGGACGTAATCTGTTCTGCTTCCAGAACTTAACTGCACTACACGCTGCTTGAGTCATAGCTGATGCGTTCATGTCCCAGAACAATACGCTGTTGTGTTGCTGCCGTTCGCTACGATTTCTGAGGCCTGCAGCCAGTCCACACGGCAGCTGTTTCTGTTCAGGAAAGTGCCTGTTCCAGGCTGCTTGAGTCCACCGGGGACCCTTAAATCCAGTGTGCACACCTCTTATCCATTTCCTGTTAAAGACTCCTTAGTGGATTAGTCTGCCTCTGCTGCAATCACAAGACTAGCACTACACTGATGCCACAGATGAAGGAGGCCATTTTTAGAGCACGGGATGTTGTTTCACACCATCACACACACAATTGTCTATCTAATCTTTTGACCACGTTCTTTTGAGGATGAACACGTGTGAATCCACTCTCCTTCACTCGTCCATTACAGTTCGGTCACATTGGCTCCACTCCCCCCATTTACACAGAGGCGCTACAAGACCCCGTGTCTGAAAATCTATACACTATTGATCTACGGCCAGTCGCCACAATTATTCCTGTGAAGGAAACACTGACAATAAATAACATGAGTGCAGGCTTTTCAGCAGCAGTTCGATAGCGTGGCCATCGCTGTCTGCTTCGTTGTCCAGGTGGGCTCAAAAAGAGAGAGGGGGGGCACTTACAGACCTTCTTACACAAACTACTCTGTAATGACTATATTTATACAACAGAACTTCTATCTATAGACACTATAACGTTTTTTTTATAAGTAAGCACAATAAGTTTACTTTGTAACACAATGCTATTCACAACCCATTTTCCATCTGTAATGTGCCTTATTTTTAAATAAAACAGGATATTAAAAGGAAAAAAAGGAGACTGAATCTAACTTTTATAGGAAGGCTTGTTTGTTCATTTTGCCTTTCACGGCTGAAAATGACAATTTGTTAGTATTTCCGTCACTATAGTCCCTTCACTAACGACTATTTTGACATGCTGAGAGATCCTCTGATGTGAAAAAATAGTATTTATGTAAAGCTTTTAAGAGCTCTCAAAAACGACACACTCTAAATTAAATATTTTCTATGCAACAAAAATTTATAAAATCTGTCAGCAATATTTCTGATCAGCAACTTTTAGGGTGTACTCCCACTAGGCACGGTTTCCATGTACCTCCATTGTTACGTCATTTACAATGCAACTTTTTGTTTTAAAGGAAACAGGAAGAAAAGTGATTTTGTTAATAGACTGCCAAATAGAATCACCAGTTATGCCGCGCAACGATTTACTTGATTGTGCTGCATGTATCAGAAGATTATTACAGAGGAATTTGCAGATTTTCTTGCAAACTATAATTCCTGTTCATCAATAAAGTGAGAATCAGACCCGTTATAAACCTAAATATACTCAATTTAATTAAATGAATAGAAAAGTGTAGTATCCAAGTAGTAATATAAGATATTTCCTGTAATGATGACAGGAGTGCGCACCTGTTCCTTGCTCCGCGCGGTTAGAACTACGTGCAAGAGAACAATGAAACCATGCTCTAGTCCACATCTTCCAAGCGGGCCAGGGACAGTTAAACGAACCGGGCCAGGGCACGGTACAGAGCAATCACACACTAGTCAAATGGAAAGTCTTTAGTCAAAAAGTCAAACTAGTCTTTTGGAAACAGGTGCAGTTACAACAACTACCAGCAGAGGATATATATATATACATTACCGTTCAAAATGTGTGTAGGATCAGTACCAATTTTTTTATAGCAGAAATAAAGTACTTTTATTCAAAGAATGCATTACATTGATCAAAAGTGACTGTAAAGGCATTTGTTACAAAATATTTCTATTTTAAATAAATAGAAAAATGTATCATCGTTCCATTGATGACACGTCGACTGATTGGGATCAGCGCTTAGGGAGCCTGTCATCTTCGAGTGCTGTTAAAATGAGCCAATGAACATTGGCGTGCATGAAATGCATCACACACTCCGCCCCTACGGCATGGGTATAAATACGGAAGTGGATGTACACACTAGTTGTCTTTCGCTTAGGAGCCGATCATTTGGTGTCTCTGAAGAGTGCTATTGTTTACAACAAGAGAGTATGTCAGTGTTGTTCTGGAAGACTCTCTCAGTGCTGGAGGTTTCTACAGCAAGAGTGCAGCAGTGATCGTGAGCTTCGAGCTCTCAACTGCTCATTTTAACACAAATTTCTAAATGTTTGTGTGTGTTGACGAAGGCGGTTAAAGGGCTGGTTAGAGGGCGCAAAAGTGAGTGCTTCACTGTTTCAGTTCACGTGTTGCCACAGTCATTTCCCTGTGTGCCCTGGCACTGGTGATGGGAAAAGAGGCATTTTTCCAGAAAGAGCAACACGGGTACGTTTTGCATCTTTATCAAGATGTCATTCGACCTGTGCTTTTCTGGATGCGATCATTACCTTTTCCTCTCTGACGGTCACAATTGTTGGATCATGTGTTTTATCCTGTATCGGTCTGCCTCGCGGGCCTTCCGAGCAGGGTCGCTTTCCTCCACCTCGCTGCCCCACCTCTGGTACATCTGTGGTTCCCTGGCCCGGTTTGTAGAAGCCCAAAATGCTTCCCAACTGGTCCAGATGGCCACAAACTACACCATCAGACTCGGCCTGAGATCCCTTTTCACTAGGCTTCTGCCCAAGCTCAGTGATATTCATCACACCTAGGTGTTGAGCAAATATGCTCCTAAAAATAGTGACTTTAGTCACACCTACATGTTGAGCAGTGCTCCTGTCTTGTGTGCACACTTCGCAGTCTGCTATTCTCCTGGGGCATATAGACACAGCCGCTCGGCTTTCTCCATATGAAGACTGCTTTTGACTGCATTGACATCCACTGCCGTAATTTGCTTGCAGTTCTTGCTTTGAGACACCGCTACTCAGTGAATTTGTTACTGGTCTGACAAGACAACATTGCGAGCCGTTGCGCAACGCTTACCTCGGATGACACAATTTCAAGTACAATTTCAAAGTCAGAAACTTTTGAGGTCGCTTCATTCCTATTATTACTTCTGGCCTGATCATTTGTGCATCTGATGAGCCTCACGACAGCCTGTGGCCCAGGGAGAGTGGAGACTCCATCCCCAGGCGGTCCAGCTGTTTGGGACCACTTCAGGGCCACACAGTTAAACTCCTCCCTCCGCCAGTTTTCCTCCTGTCTGAGAGAGCATTCCTCGACACAGAAAAGATTCTGTCCACAGCTGACCCCGGCCCTCACAGAAATGTGTTAAAACCCCAGTGAGCCTTCTTGCACAAGACTGTGCTAACGTCGGGGAGGAGATGGAGCAGAATTTGCTAGTTGCCTCTTATTGGCCCAACCATACCTCTCTACTCTCGGCAGCCCTTCCTGACTCCTTCCTCTGAGCACTTTCTCAGAGACGGGGCATAGGCACCCGCGTTCAAGACCCTGCTGAGTCTATGGGTCTGGCTCTAAAAAAAATGGTAGGTTCTGGTTACTACCGCAAGGTTTTGCCGTAGAGACCCTCGCTTCTCTTAAGCACCCCTCTCAAGTGAGGCTTGCTCCACCTTAGAAGTGGAACCTATTTGTTGAACAGAAATTTCTCCTCTTAGAATTATCTCCGGTGTTGCTGCACTAAAGAGACCTCCCCTGAGCCTCTTCAGGCAGTGAGTTAAAAGTCCTGTTTTTAAATAAACAGTTCTCCTGCTTGCTTGGTCTCTACTAGAGGGTAGGGACTTGCTTACATTTCGGTCAGCGTATCGTGCCTGGAGTTTAGGCCGTCTACCGCTCACGAAATCTGAGACCTCCCTACCTTCCAACCTCTTACCCCAAGGCTCACCACCTGGAAGTCAGTGGGCTCCCTTCACATGAACCCAGTTTCACTGTAAGCCCGGTTCGTAGTGTCCCTTCCTATGGACTTGATATATGTGAAATTCTTGCTCCAGTTAAGTTCCCCTTTTTAGCCGAACACCGTCGAGTTTCTCCATACCGTCCAAAGCCAGGCTTATCACTTGTATAAGCTGTGATCCCTACAACGATCCCATATGTGTATTCCACATTCGCCACATCTCCCCCTGTCATAGGCTGGAGCCACCCCAGTGACTTTCCATATGTTGTACAGCCCGGTCTTCTGCCCAGTTCATATGTGTATTTTCCACATGTTACCTCCCTTCAGGCAGGATGTGGCTTCTGCAGCATCCCTTCCTTCCTTGATAGGGCAACTTTCCCAGTGGTCCTGTGGAACAGCAGTGACTTTCTTGCCTAAGCCCTTCCATCCCCACCTCAAGTTGCAGGAAGATCAGGAGGCTTTTGTCTAGGCATTGGAAGGTGGCAGCACTAGATGGCGTTTTAATTGGGATCCCAATCAGTCGACATGCCGACTGTCAAACGTGAGCGACTGAGAGAGAACGTCTTGGTTACGTGTGTAACCCTCGTTCCCTGAAGGAGGGAACGGAGACTTAGTCCTGTCGCTACTATTGCTGGACAACCGCTTCCGGATTAAGCTCGGCTCCTAAGCAAAAAACAACTACTGCGTGCATCCACTTCCGTATTTATACCTGTGCCGAGGGGTGGAGTGTGTGATGCATTTCACGCACACCAATGTACATTGGCTCATTTTGACAGTACTCGAAGATGACAGGCGCCCTAAATCAGTCAATCAGTCCCAATCAGTCGTCACATCGACTATTGTCTCTGTTCCCTCTTTCAGGGAACATGGGTTACGCAAGTAACCGAGACGTTTCTTCAAACTAAAACTTTAAGCAGCACAAGTTTTCATCATTGATAACAATAAGAAATGTTTCTTGGGCACCAAATCAGCATATTAGAATGATTTTTGTAGGATCATGTGACTGAAGAATGCTGAAAATTCAGCTTTGCTATCACTGGAATAAACCATATTTTTAGATAGTAAACCTATTTTAAATTGTAATATTTTACAAATAACAATATTTACTGTATTAAACAAACTAAACAAACAAATGCACAATTTCTAAACATAAGAGATTTCTTTTAAAAAACATGAAAAAACCCAAACTTTTGAAGGGAAGTGTATATATTTATATACTGACCAACCTCTGGCAGTGTACAATATAAATATTGTTCATACACTGAAATAACGTCTACTAATGAATCAGGTGCAATAAGACCAGGAATGTGCATTATGAAAGTAAATAGATTACATTTTGACAAATGTCAATAGAACTGGATTTGAATGGGATAGATTGTCTTTTAAGAATAGTATTAAATCACAATCCAGGTAAATGCTCGACGATTCTACGGGACAATAAGCTGATCACAAAAAAAGCCCAATATTAGAGGTAAACCTCCATTTCAAAGGCAGCATGACTGTCATATTTCAGTCTTTTATTTTAAGTTTCTCTCCCCTGTTTTTGTTTTTTGTTTTTCTTTTACCCCCAACCCCCCTGAGGAGAGCACATGTGAGTCTAATTGCTACTCTCATTAGTTCTGTTTTCACAGGAAAAAGATGGGGACAATTAATTTTATCACTTAATTTTGTCACAGAATCGCTGCCCGGCTGTATTGATGTGCTCGCCATTTTGGGCCTCATTTTTCAAGAAAATTAATTGACAAAGTGTGAGAAATGTATCAACATATCAGTAGATTAAGCGACAAATTGAAGCAATGAGGAAATCAATTGTGGAGTTGTGGACAGGAAGCAATCCCACGGTGCTGAGAGGAGCTGCGAGCTCGCCGTGAGACTGACTGTTCGCTGCATCTCATTCATTTATTCAGCTCAAACTACCATTAATCAGAATGAGTTACAAATGACCCTTACAGTTCACAGCAGGTGCACACACACACCATACACAACTGCGTGCACGAACATGAGCATGTACACACACGCACGCATCATGTATAAATACACTCAAGAGCTCAACCTCTTTCTGTCACACACACGCACGCACTTACGCACACTGAACCTCTCTAGTGCACAAAAATATACCACACACATAATGCACATAAACAAGCTCTCAACTTATCTCTGTCACTAACGCGCATGCAGATACACTTAAAATGACTAAAAACAGCCTCCTTGGGGTTTTAATAAACAAACCTGATCTGATTTATGTTCATTCACTGTAAAAAAGAATAAGAAACAAAAAATGGTACACTATGCACACAAGGAAATGTCATATATCAGTCACCATGTAATTTTTAGGGCTGTCAATTTAACTCTTGTATGTAATTTTTAGGGCTGTTAATTTAGTGTGATTATTAAAAATATATATATATAAAAATACAATAAAATAATATGGAAATTACGTAGGAAAGTAGTCTTAAAATCATGCCACTAATAGATAAGTATAGATAGATAAGATTATAGATAATTGCAAACTGCAATGTCATTTGAAGTAACCATGAAATCAAAATTGGCAGTTCAATTTTTTTATGGAATATTTCAGTATTTATTATAAATGATTGATATGACAGAATTAGTCATCAAATAAACTGCACACATTTACCGCAAATATGTTTAATTTGTAGGAAGCCCATAAAGGTGCCTGATGAATATTTATGACCTTGTTCTATATTTTGACGAAAGGACCAGTGAGATAGAAGCTTCTCACGTCACTGATGACAGATTGAAGATACAGGATACTTTAGTGTACGCACAAAGGAGGGAAAAAAAAGCACAGGAACTAAGAAACTGAGGAAGATGATGGCATGATGGCAACTAGTGTGGAGAGAGAAGAGGCAGTCATGTCAAAGCAGATGTTCCTATTACTACAGTAATGCCTCAGTCAGTGCAGCTGTTGTATCCTCCACTGGAAACTGTAATAGCAGCTAATTGCACGAGAGAGGAGAAGAGGGGAATCCTAGTTGATTCGTTTTACCCAGAACTGCTTTTTATGCACAGGCAAATTGTTGACACTTTACACACGTTATGATGGAGGAAA
Organism: Hybognathus amarus; assembly: GCA_030378365.1. Classification (NCBI taxonomy): domain Eukaryota; kingdom Metazoa; phylum Chordata; class Actinopteri; order Cypriniformes; family Leuciscidae; genus Hybognathus; species Hybognathus amarus. The sequence continues at coordinate 631,019 of JAQIUQ010001378.1, forward strand.
TCTTCCATCTCTAAACAAACATGCAGATGCCTGTACATCACACACATTAAATACACGCTCCGTATTTATTAGTGTATACAACACAAGTGCACTGTACTGGATCTGGAAAGAGATTCCACCCCCTCTTTTCCACCGAACGTTCGTCCAGCGATGGCGAATGATGGAAAACAAAACAAATGAAAGTAAAAAGCCTAATTATGGCACGTCTGCCTGGTATTGCATCACTGCTCAGACGGATTTACGGAAGCATTTATTACACAGGAGCATTAGAGCTCTTTTCACACACAAGTCATCTTCTCTCTGCTCAGATTTGCATTAATCAAGGACAGCAGCTCGGCGATATTGATCACTTATTTTATACATTTTAACATTAAGAACATTTTTATTCGAATTTTGCTTTTCATTTTGTTTGATTGTTTTCAGTTTGTGGTCTATAGAAATATCTAAACTGACTCTATTTACTTTATTAATGAATGTTCCTGGGTTTATTGTGCAAAATTTAGCAGGCTGTAATTTAGCAGGCTTTTGGCCGCTGGTCAAGGGGGTTTTACAATGAGGTCTGAGGGACACCTTCAAGTTCACAAGGGGATGACGGGAGACAAAAGATTTGAACTTCAATAAAAGCCCATTTATTCTCAAAAATGGTTGACATACACAAGCACTCTCACTTTACTTAACATACAAATAAACTGTAAGAACATGACCAATACTGATAAATTAACAGTATAAGGTAAGGCTATTAAATAGCAGTCTCAAACTATTTTTTTTGTTAATACAATAAAATTAGTTTGTATGTGCCACAACAGTACAAAAATATAGAAAATAACAGAAAGTGATAAAAGTGTTATTTTGGGAGGAAGTTAGTTTGCGGAAACTAGAGTTGCCATAGTCAACACACAATGTACTGTTAATAAATCATATGGACACTGATCGTGATTTAACCCCTGGGATCGTGTTTCGTTTTTTTCTTATCAGTGCAAAATAGACTCAAATAACTCTTGTCTATTTTTGTCATACAGGTAAGTGTTATACATCATTCAAAACTGTTAAATGACTTCTTTTATTTGTGAGGTCAGATCTCACCATCATCGAGTGCATCTGAAATTATATGAAGAAACAGAAAAAACAGAGACTAAGACCAGAAGAACTGCGGCAACATCTCGAAGGTAGTGCCTGCCTGCCTGCAAAGCTACAGTACTGTGAAAAAGCACTTGCTGTAAATGAGAATGTTTTCAAAAATAATGTCATAATCATAAATAGATTTTATTTATCAATTCACTTTTATTAGTTAACTATTATTAACTGTTATTAACTTTTAACAGTTAACTAAATCAAATCAATATTGCGAAAAACGTTTAAAACAGCTTTTGTCCAGGTATTGCACATAGTTTTTAGTTTTGCTGTTTTTTTAAGGCGTCTTGGAAATGTTGCCGCAGTTCTTCTGGTCTTAGTCTGTTTTTTCTGATTCTTCATATAATTTCAGATGCACTCGATGAGGGTGAGATCCGAACCTCCGTGTGGAGCATTGGCTGTTGTCAGAATCCTTGTGCATTCAAAAATTTCACTGGATTATAACAAATGGCACAATTCATGTCTGGAAATGTAAACTGATATTTCCTACTGAGACACTACAACAAAATATATAAATAACTGGCTGCTGCTGACATATTACTGTAGCAGAGTTTCTGCTGAATACAGTATAATCAGACTTAAGCCATGAAAACGTCACACGAAAATGTCACATGCACACTAGAAGTCTTCAGGGGGCCACATGGATCCGAAAAGAGACCAGAGCATGCTTGGGTTGAAAACTTTGAGTGCCTCGGACATGGGTTGGGTATGGTATTAGTGGTCTCTGGTCTTGGGTAATTTAATGTAAATCTGCTTTTTTCGAATGGAACCGAGAAGACCCAAATTATTTTAAACAATGTCAGGCATTTTACATTTTTATTTTTTAAAATAATTCTATGACTATCTCACTTTTTCTAAGTTGACTCTGAATCCACACTTCTAAGTGGACTGTACGCACAGTTGCTTCTGCATTTAGACTTCACATTTTTGCCTACCGTTTCAACCAGCGCCGTCAACATGGATTTTAGACTCACTGCTTGGAGGATCTTTAGTAAATAAATAAAATAAATGAAAGTAATGGATCAGCGACCAAATCAGTTCGGCAGAACACCAGGATTTTCCTGACTTTCCTTTTCTGATTGAAGGGCTGCAATCTGTGCACACGTCAATGCCGCTTACGTTCAGGTCCAGTCAGGTTTGAAAATAAATGCCGTCGGGTCAGATTCGGGTCTAATTTTATCAGGTTGGTCTTGGGTAGGGTTTTTCTTTTAAAAACTTTTATTTATGCATGTCAGGCTCAGGTAAGAAATTAATCGGGTCTGATTCGGGTCAGGTACAGCTTTTAGGACTCAAGAAGACCTCAAGTGCGGACCGCAAGCACAGTCTGACAGGACAGGATAGTTTGTTTTTCTAAAAGTGGAGGACTTTTTATTTAGTAACTCAGGAACTCTTTACTTAAAGTTTCTCTAAGCGATGTGGGGCCAAAACTTTTTTGTCACATAGAGCAAACGTCTCCTCACTATCGGCTAGCTGCCTGTCCCCTAAACACGCTGTAAAAAACGCGGTCTCTGTAGACACCACAGGCTCCACAAACGGCAACAAAAACAATCATGTCTCACCCGCAGTGGCGGTTCTAGGATTTTTCTGTAACAGGGGCCATTAAGGGGCCACATGTTACATTCAGGGGCCAAGTACAGGGTACATTCAAGCACACAAAATAATTTTTTCAGTACGGTGCAAATACACTTTGGCAGTTATTCCTTTAAAAAAAAATGTCCAGTAAAGTTCTTAATGATTTTTCTTTTTCATTTATTTATACTGTGCATAAATCGGTTGCACTGGACCCTCCGCTCTGGACCGGGAAATGTCTGAAGAGAAGCAAAAAAACATTTTTTTTTAAATAACTTCTTTCTGAATTCGACCTTTTAAGTTTCATAATCATGTCGTCGCTTATAAAAAAATAAATTATTGTTAATGAATGCATAATTTTTTTAATGTCCATTGAGAATAGGATCAGGATGAAAATATAGGCATACCATCTGCCAAACACAAAATTAACATTATTACAAAGGTATAATTATATACAAGGTGGTTAGTGCATGCAAAAACTCTATAAGAACTATATAACCTTTGCTAGCGCTATCTTAGCATGTTAACATTGCTAACAAGTTTAACAAGTCTTCCACAATTTAGTTAACAACCCTAAAATAAGTAAGAACAGCAGCTTTAATGACAACCAACACAAGGATTTGTGACTCACCAAAAATTGTCTTCAAGTTGGATAATGGATTAAGGCTGCGTTTACACTTGGCATTAACATGCGATCACCGTGATCTGATCAAGCAGATCGGATCATTAGCCAATCAGGACATGGTGAGTTTACATTTGGTCACATTAAATAGCCTCTGTATCTGGATAACAGATCGGATTTCTGTTTCCCGCATAATATTTAAATTAGATATGTTGCACGACACCAGATTAAGAGTAAAAATGATGCAAATAAAACAATGTCCCAATTGCTTTCACTCATTTGCTTTGCAATCTCCAGTAATTAGATAAAAAAATGTTAACGAAGTTATACTTCCTTTGTTGATTATACAAAAATAACTGGGTTGATCGCAAAACAAGTCATATCATCGATCATCTGGTTTTAAGGTTATAGCGTGCAATGACTATATTGACAGAAATGGGAGATTGATAAACATGCAAAGACATTCAATAAAAACATTCAACATTTAAAACATTAAAAAAATCAGATTGCGATTATTCCTCTGGCAAAGCAGCATGCAGCTCTTATTTAAGATCTCATGACTGACTGTGAATGTACAGGCGATCGCCTCGTTCAGATAATGTTGCACAATTAAAATGAAAAATGACACACATAGTATCATGTAAGCCTAAATTAACTGTTTTAAAGATAAACGTTTATTGTAAGATTCAAATAAGTTTTTATTTCTTGTCTAAACTGCGTCTGGCCATTATTTTTCTCACAGCCACGCGGGGAGACTGGGTGGGATTTAAATTACGTCCACCTGTGAATGCAGACACGATGGCTGGATTGCGTTTACATTACACTGAGATCCGATCACAAAGCGTCCTCGACTACCTCCGAACCTGGACACGCTCGATCGGATAACATTCCGATCAGAAGCGCGTTTACACTTGTCTTTTCAATGTGTATGTGGACAACATCCGGATACAGGTCGCATATTAATGCCAAGTGTAAACGCAGCCTATGTCTCCCGTGTACTGGCATAACTTCAGCGAGTGTTCTGGTAGTCAATTTCAAGCACTTCGTCGATTTTGCGCGTATTAAGCACTTCTTCTCCCAAGTTACATCGGCACATTACTGCCGCAGTGCCGCCAATTGTTTCGGGGTGGAATTGCATCTGTGATCATTGTGAAAAATTCTCCGGTTGCCCTTCTCGTCGACGATTGATGGAACGGGGGCCAATCAGGGGCCAATCAGATTTCAGCAGGGGCCGTGGCCCCTGTGGCCCCGCCCTGAACACGCCTCTGCTCACCCGGACCACGAAACCTAACAAACAGTGTTCCAGCCAATCACTGGCAAGAAGTATTTGAGGGTGGGTCTGGGGGGTTAGTGCGCGTGCACATGAAGGGGTGTGTGTGTGTGTGTGTGTGTGTGAAGGAGAGAGAAGCATCAGAGGGAAGTTTGAAAAATGGCCGACACACGACCAAAGAGACGACGTTCTGATGAACAAATGAAAAAGAAGAAGGAATCGGATAAAGAACGTGCGATGTTCCGGCGAGAACTCCGCGGCAGAAGGGCTTCCAGTCCGACATTCAGGTTGCTCTGTTTTTGCTCGGACAGGTGGGTAACGTTAAATTATTATTTTTTTCTTCTAAATTGACGCTTATGTTCGCCAAACCCACACAATTCACGTTCACAATTATTTCAGGAAGCACGGAAGGGAGGGAGAGGAGATGAGATGCGGAGGAGGGTGGGTCTAGCTAGCCTCCGATTTTGTTTGAAAATATTCCGAACGTCAACACCCAGGATCGCTTAGAGAACCTTTAACCTGTATCTAAAAGAAGAGTCAATAGATGTTACGTCTTTCAAAATAAGTCTCGCATTAGAAAAAAACATTTAAAATTATGTTTTTTGTTGTTTCTATGACTTCACACACCACGACAAACTCAAAACGGTCTGCAACCAGACATCGTTCTAGAAATATTTGCAATATTTTACAGCATAATGGCAAGAAGAAAATTATATAAATACTATACACTTCCCTTCAAAAGTTTGGGTTTAATTAATTTTTTAAAAGACATCCCTTATGCTCACTAATGCTGCATTTCTTTGATCAAAAATACAGTAAAAATAACAATATTGTGAAATATTATTTATAGACCCCAAACTTTTGAAAAGTAATGTAGAGCCTATACAATTAAATTAAAAGTCAAAGCCCTTTAACAGTTAGACAGCACTGAGCGAATGAAATGGGATTACAGCAGAACTACGATTTATAGCGGTACGGCAGAAGAAACTGAGAAAGCAAATGCAGGACCACCTGGGGGTCTATTCTCACCTTTCCGAGAGGTTAGAGGAGACAGTTTTGGTGTGACAGAGAGAGAAATAAAGCAGGAGAATGGAAAAGTGCGTGGGAGAGCAGGCGGGCGGCTGGGCCGATTGCAGGGGCTCCAGGACTGTCATGTCTGTATAAACAGGCATTGATTTTTCTGTCCACTGCAGCCACCTTCACCATTTATTCTCTGGCTTTGTGGTGGGACCCAGAGGGGCCGAGAAACTCTGTTACAGTCCACGTGCCCCTGAGGCAAATGTGAGAATAGATTTCACCTGTAAAAGAGGCAAAGCTCCGCTTATCTGGGCCAGGGGTCTTGTCACAGCCCAACGCTAAATGAAAAGCTTCACACAAACCTTGCTGCAGAGGTGCTAACCTTCCACCGCATCGCCTGGTGGCCTGGACTTAAAAGCCCAGACATGGGACCTGTCAGCTGAGACAGCTCATCAACATGACCCCCTCCCCCCTCTGTAGATCCTAAGGTGGCAGATTGATTTTTAAAGTTCAAGAACACAAAAATGTTCTCTAATACAATAAATTCTTTGCATGTCCTTAAAAAGTCAGCCTCACATATCAGAGAAAGCACTCATTTCTTGATCCAAAAACAACCTGAAATCCATGAACAGTCTTCCTCAAACTCAAGGCATCCTCAGAAACAGATCCTGAGAACGAGACATGATGCAGACGCTGCACATTGACAGTCTAAAAACAAAGCCCTAAATCCAGGGATAACCACTTCTATATGCTCACCACTGTCAAGGGTTTCTTCAAAACCCACCCTTAAACCCTTTCCACTAAATTAATAAGGCTTGATCAATAATTGAACCTCTGGGCAATTCTACCTTAAATGAAAAGCAGAGGTAAATTAGAACATCCCCAGTGTCCTAATAAATCCATAAAGCTGCATTACACACTATATAACCATCATTTACATTATATATAAAAAATAAACAGTGTTTGCGAATCAGCAGACTCTCAGTGACAGTAAAGGCATGTTCACAGCAAAGGCGATAACTAGAACTGTAAAGTTTTAATAATCGTATAAATTCTATAAGAACAGTGAAGTCTGTACCGCAGCTATAATGATAAAGACATGGAGGAATTTAACCCCTTACCTGTCACCCCCCTTTTTGATAATTGACATTAAAAAGCACTATACAAACTTAAATGGTTGTAATTCAAGAATGCTTTGGAATATATACCCAAGCTTGATCTTGTTTTAAAGAAATCAATCAGCAGATTATTACTGAAGTGAAAGCACTTCAAAAAATTAAAGTATGAAAAAGTTATAGAAGTTATAGTATACACGTTACAATCAAGGTATCATTTATTAAACATTAGTTCATGCATTTTCTAACATGAACTAAATGTTTGTTACAATGTATTTGTTATTCTTTGTTAACATTAGCTAATACAAATGATAGCTGTATCATTGTTTGCTCAAGTTATGTTCACAGTGCATTAACTAAAGTTGATATCACAAATTTTAACGAAGTATCTCATGAGATGTTGTAATTAGGCGTTATACCAAAGATTAACAAATGCTGAAGAAGTATTGTTCATTATTTGTTAATGTTAACTATATGCAGTCTGCCAATGAACCTTATTAGTAAAGTGTCTATCCGAAGTTATCGCTTACTGTCACTCAAATATGGAATTTATTAGACTATATCTTTTTGACAATGTGTTATGTCAAGTATTTACAAAATAGGTTTTGATAATAAAATTACTGATAAGATGAAAGCCCATATATGTGACCAAGTTGTGTTCCTAATTTAAAATAGATATCACAAGTTTTGAAGTATCGGTAACGCAACGTCCAATTTCAAAACAGTTTTCACAGGATGAATTCTGAGTTTGTAAGCTTTCAAATAATACCTAATTTATGATTACTAAAATATGTGATATAATAATAATATATATATATATATATATATATATATATATATATATATATATAGATATATATATATATATATATATATATATATATATATATATATATATATATATATATTATACTTTTTAGAGGACTTTTTAACTTACTTTTTAAACTATAATTTAATAAATAAAATAAATTACTAATTATGTTGTTATTATGAACTTTTAGCTCTAAAAACCAAAGTTTCAATTATTAAAAGTGTGTGCGTCGACTTTTTGTGACAAAGGTCAGAAACTCCTGTAATGACGTTTATTTTTTTGAGGCGCAGTCTTGTCATGAATTCATATATTACTGTTCATTCATAATTTGTAAGAAAGAAACAGTGCTAAAATATCTATTTAGGAGTCTTAGACCTTTCCAACGATATATAGTTTGTCATGACTAGATTAGGATTTAATAGTAATATAGTGAAGTTAAGTTAGATTGCTTAGTCGTATAAGCAAGTGACAGTTAAGGGGTTGAAGCATTTAAGACAACATATCTGTAAAAAAAAGTGTGGACATTAATATAGTTACAGACAGTTAGTATTTTTTTACGACTATGGAAGGCAATGGGTCCATCAACTGTCTGGTTCCACATTCTTCAAAATATTTTCCTTTGTGTTAAGCAGAAGAAAGAAATTCATACAGGTTTGAAACAGCTTGAGTGTGAGTAAATGATGTCAGAATTTTAATTTTTGAGTGAACTATTCCCTATTCCTTAGCTAAATAAAAGTATAAAAAATGTACTGACCCCAAGCTTTTGTACAGTAATGTATAGACTGTTGTTAAATTTATATTTCACCCCAAAATTTCAATAATGTAATAATTTACTCACCCTGAGTTTGCAGAAAATTGTGATGATTATTTTGTAAATTATTGCAGTAGCGGTATACTATTTGTAGTGAACAAATAACAAAAATAACAAATCCAGTAAACAAAACCTGTCTGAATAAATTGTCACAAATAGGACTGATTGATCCAGTCACTGAGTCATAAACATAATTAAAACTATCCACTCAAAACTCAAAAGAATGATTAATTCACTCATTAAGCATCACAACCTATCTCAGGAACACAACAAATACATCTAGGGTAGATTTTTTTGTTTAACAGATTAAATTTCCATCTGTTGCTCATTTAAAGCAAAAAATAAGCTTAAAATGCCAAAATCTGCCTCCTCCTGTGTTCTGAAGAAAACAGAAAGACATACAAGTTTGGAAAGACTGGAGGGTGAGTAAACGATGACTTTTTGGGTGAACTGTCTCTTTAAATCTATAGTGAAGGGTGGTAAGTGTATTCTAAACACAGCTGAGATTAGCCAGGAGCCTGAATCCCTGCATCGGAAGGATGATACAGGGACAGAAAGAGAGTGAAGGAGAGAGGGAGTGAACGAGGGAGGACAGAGGACATACGCAGTGTGTCAGTAGCTGTCAGAAGAGTGAAGTGTGTGAAGAGTGTGATTTAAAAGGCACGATGAGGCAGCTGGCAGTTCAGCCCCCCTGCAGGCCCAGAACATCTTCTCTCACACACACGCGCACACACAGAAAAGAGAGAGGCAGGAAGAGAGAGACCACACCACGGCACAGTGCTGTCACTCTACCTGAAAGCGTCTGACACAGACTTGTGCTATTTTCCACTGCGGTATCACAGCATGATAGGACACCAAGAGATCTGGTGTGAAACCCAGATGCAGCTCACCTTAACCCTCATGCTAATCTAAATTAAAAAATTCCTCTAACCTTAAAATCTCCAGGGATTCACGAGTAACAGTCAAATTAACTGCAATAGATGTAAGGACGTCTATTAGTCCCAACTCATTCAAGAATATCTGAATTAAACTAACCTAAAACAAGAACTAGTCTAGACTACGCCTTAACAAATATGTAAAACTCAGTGGAGTTCATGGCCTCAAACTCAGTAAGTATTAGAAATCTACATTATATCCGGTCGACTTTGCTTATTCTGTCGAATGACTGGCCACATAGACAGAAAAAGGCCAGCTGGCTGACTTATCAAACACTCAAACACAGTTTATCATTTCTATCTATTATTAAGGGAGAGAAAATGGGAAATTAGCAATACCATATTAGAAAATAACCATACAGATGTAGTGTGTAGCTGTTATATACAGAGCGCACAACGAAGGAGTATCAAACAAACAAATCTTTATTAAATCCAGTAGAGCAGGGGTTCTCAACTGTGGTCGCGAACCCAAAAGTGGGTCGCAGACCTGTTTTAGGTGGGTCTCGGTAAGCTGGTAAAAAAAAAAAAAAAGTAATGTGCGTCTCATGTTTGATTGGTCTTTTTTTTTTTTTAAAAAAGGTTTATTTTGACAGGCATTCGTCAGTGGTAGTTTACTATGGTAGCCATCATAGGTTTAATTTGCGGGTGGGACGGGTGAACCAAGTGATCAAAGTGCTTGTTGCCGCTGCGATCAGTGGCGCGGGTGCAGTGTTCTCTTGTGGCTTGCGATGTCGCACAGTCTTCACATGGACGCGCACGCTTTAATCCGTTGTGGAGACTCTATATTCGTTCTGATGAAACCACAAAGTAAAATGCACACAAACATACAACTGATAAACATAATCGGTTTTAATCAGGGAAAAAAAAATGATACGAGTGCGGATTAGAACCCCCCTTAACCTCACGCTGTCACGCTTGGCAAAACATCTACCACTGGACTATTGAAATGCTTGCGTGACATCATCAGATCTCTGTATTTCCTCACATGAAAATTCTCGCCACAAACACATTACATCTCATTAAACGACAAATTTAACACAATTTATTATTTTAATCGAATTACTGGACATTGATATGTTATTGTACATAGGTGTAACATCTGATTTATGATTTGCATTAGCGCAAAACTTTATTTTAAATGATTTTGACTGATTTTATTCACTTTTGTACATGCGGTTGTCATGTTCCTCCTTAGTTTCTTAATAATTTGTTCTGAATAGAGTAAAAATATCTTGTTTTATGGCCTTATTTATTTAATTAACTTTTGAACATGTGGTTACTTATTAATATGCTCTGAAATGCACGTTGCACGGGTTAATATATGCATGTATGTACAGTAGAATTATGTTTTTAAAAAGATGATGTATGAGTGTTTTCAATGGTTATTTTTGAAAAATAAATTTTGTTGGTTGAATTCTAAAAAAGTGGGTTCGCGACTTAATGACCCTGGGAAAATGTGGGTCCCAGGGTGGAACCAGTTGAGAACCCCTGCACTAGAGAGAAACACAAGAGATCGAAGAAGATTTAAGCACACACAACCATTTAACATGAACAAGACCAGACAAAGAACTGAACAATGCAGATAGTAACTATATACACGTACTAAATGAGGGAACTAAACAGGAACAGCTGAACAGAATGATAAACTAATGAGTTACTAAGGAAACAAACTACAAACGCAGGCTTAACAGTAACTAAACACAGAAATTAGTTCCACATACAATGATAGGGAACAGGAGCAGAACCTAACCAAAACAATAATGAACAAAACACAATCCTAGTCAATTTAATTGTATTTGCCCATAATTTAACGTCCAAAAAATCATGTCTTAAACCAGACACTATTTGTACTGCTCTTGGTAGATTGTGTTGGTCATTATGGAAATGATCCAGCTGCGTCCGTTCTTAAATTTGCACGTAGATCACACGCAGAACTTTCCACTCCCATCTGAGCTTTTTTGGAATTGTGCTCCCACGCTAATTTGGCCTGTTTATCCAATCTGGTCTATAGTCTCAATTGTAAGAAAGAAAAAAACTATTAAAGAAGCAATGCCTGTTTTAAAACAAGTTCGAAATTATGAGAAATCAAGTTGCAATGTGAGGTAAAGGCCTGGTTTCACAGACAGGGTTTAGATTAAGCTAGGAGTAGGCCTTAGTAAAATTAGAACATTTAATTTGCTTTTCTAGATTCGTCTCAGGGGGCCTACCTTGGATACGAGCGATAGTGAGCCTGCAGTGTACTCGTGCATTGTGGGTGAAATCAGGGCACCAAATTTGGAAATCCACTGTCTCCTCAGAGTCCGTTTGCAAGCAGCAGAAGGCCACCTTTTGCATGGTTGCCAACTCTCACGCATCTGGCGTGACACTCACGCATTCAGCCTCAATCTCACGGTCTCACGCTCAACAACGAAATCTCACGCTAAATTAGACATTCTTCTGGGCTGTATTTTTTTAAAGCAAGTTCAGGCTCTTAACTACTGATTGGACGCAGAGAAAAATCGCGGAAAAAGATGACACTAACGGACAGACTAGACAGAGAAGTTTACTCTTGATATGGAACGCTTTGGCGCTTTTAAATGTGACAGATCGCAGTAGCGCGTCAGTCAAACGGCACGTGATACAGTTGCCTACAACAGCAACCCACCCAGGGCACGAGCAAAATACTATATCTGGTAATCTCCCGTCAACACGGGCTTTTGCGATGCACAGAGAGACGCTGCGCTGCCTATGACTTTGAACGTGAGTTGAGAGTGTACTTTTGCACTAAGTGCCTGTCTTTTAAGCAAAAAAGATACTTTTCACTAAATATCTACTGTGGCGTCAGGGCGAGGGCGTGAGGTGCTTGAAAGCAGCGTTTGACCCGAGTTCGAATCCGCCTTTGGCCGAACTCTCTTCTCCCTTTTCCCAACACCGAAACCGTGATATGACATTGTGCCTTTATAAAACAGCACAAGACTGTAATTAAGTAGCCTATATAGCCATTCTGTTTGTGCTGCGTGAACATGGTCTGGTGTTTTCTCCAAAATAAAAACTCAAGGGTTTATTTCTTGCAAATGAAGAAATTAGGACAAAACTATTGTAATTCATTTTCCTATACAATAGTGTAAGTAAAACATACTTTTGAAATATTCATTTTCATTTATACAGTACATTTATAGGCTAGGCCTATATGGATTTTATGTAATAGGAATAATTATATAAATCATTATTACATTATTATAATAAACGTTTGGCATCCTAAAACAGACTGAGACTTTATATCATAACTAAAAAGATGTTTGATCCCTCTTTAATGTCCAGGTTCACGTCAAAGCTTTTCCTTTGTTCAATATCACAGTTCATGGGTTGAGGCCAGTTAAAGCTCTTAATTTTGAGCTCTCAAAGTGCACCAGATTGATGCATTTAACCTTAAAATGTACAAAATTTTCTTGCGGGGGAGCATGCCCCCAAACCCCCTAGAGGGACAGAGGTCTCAACATAGTTTGACAAAATCATATGGGAAGGAACAGTAATCTATCTTTACTCCCAAAACAATTTTTTTTTAAATCAGTAAAACTGTTATACTAATGCAAAATTAAAATGGGGAAAACTATACATTGGGCCTACAAGACATTGTGCCCAGGGGACATTGAGACGACCACCTAGTACTATCACCCTCCCCCCCCCAACCCAAATCTCACTCCAAGCAAAACTCAGAAGTTGGCAACCATGTCTTTTGTGACACATGCACAATAAACCTGTATTAATCACTCAACTGCGCATAATAGCAGCAAATTAATAAATAAAAAATTTAGTTCTGTTTTCTATCATGCGCCGTGCACGTTTGCGATAATGTAATATCAAGTTGATATCAACTAGAATTCACTACCAGAGTGCATCTTGTGACAAAACAATGGCACGGACATTTTTTAAGTCTGGTACTAGGCTTAAGCCAGCCTGAAACCAGGCAAAAGTAAGAAAGTCACAATTTTTTTAATTTATTTTTTTAACCATACTGACAACTAAAGCCCCTTTCACAAGGCGCGTTGATCCCGGGAAATTGCTGGGAAATTGCCAGAACGCCTTCTGTGTGAACGCAAACATGACCCGGGATTGATACCGGCATCGATGCCGGGTTGGGGACCAAGTAACATTGCCAGAATCAGTCCCGAACGCGTGCTGTGTGAATAAAAGCCAGGACCAATGCCGTAAGGGGTGTGTCATAGTGATGACGCTTGTGTCATTGCACGACTCTGTTGCTCTTAGAAGAAAGTTTGTTTCCGTCATCAACAAAGAAATGACGAACAAATGTCTGCTAAGTGGAATGAAGGAAAGACCAGGAACTCCTCACTATCTGCGCTGAAGCTGAGATCGTTCACCAGCGTTGTGGAACGGTATGCGCGTGTACATGTTTTCGACACGTGCGTTACACGTCTCATCCTGACGTCATGTGTCTTTCCGGGATCTTTCCGGGTTGTGTGTGAACGCACTCACTGATCCCGGCAAATCACTGGCAGTGTGAATGAACCGAAATCAAACAATCCCGGGACAAATGCCGCCGGGTCACGTTATCCGAATATTTTCCGGAATCTCTGTGTGAAAGGGGCTTAAGTCCCATAAACTCAGACTATTAGTTAGCTACAATCACCAGACTAAATCAATTACAATTCTACATCTCAAACCACTTGAAGGCAAGCTATTAAATTTCAAACTAGTCAGAACATTAACGATAACATTGTGCATTCAAGCCACTAGGGTTGTCGCTGTATCAAAATTTCAGTAGGCAGTACCAAAACTTTTGGGGTTGGTAGCAATTTCTGTATAAAAGCAAAAACTGTTGAATAGGGTACTTTGAATTAAGTAAAGTGTAACAAACAGACCATAGTCAATTAAAAGTCCACATCTCCAAAAACCTAACAATCCCATTTTTAAAATAAATTCCACAATTATGGATTCAGTTCACACTTAAAGTTTCCTGAAACAGCCCAAATCTTAAAAACCTTTTCTTCAGACCTGTTGTCACATCACAGCAGGGTGAGATTGGACAGGTAGAGGATGAGCAAGGCTCGAGAACACAAAGCAATCCTCCATCGGATACGGCGCTTGAGTTGGGATGTGAACGACTGAGGTGAGTTTCCCTGAAGAGCTGAGTGAGATCTTTAATAACAGTGTTGAGGTGGGAACTCGAGTTAACATCGCTGGCATGAGCTCCCCGACCGAGCGCAAAATGATAGCACGGTTTGAAAAGTACTTATTAGCTAAACTGGGTAACAAAAGCAGTGAAAGATATAATCACATCTCGTTTGCCTGCCGACATCTCTTCACTCAGACCAGCTCTCGTTGATGTGACAGCCCACGAGACTCAATTAATGAGTAACTGGCTGAAGAATTTATTGAGAATCTTACAGTGGCAGTGACAATCTTGGACTTTATATTAATGCATCCTGCACAGTACAAACACTCTATTTGCATGAGTTTTTGTCACCCTTAAATAATTTATTTCACAATCAAATGTCTAATAATAACAGGCTTCATATTCACCTGGTCATGTGATCTCAATATGGTGACCAACATGAGGGTGGACCACCGTTATGTAGAATAATATAACTTTTTCTAAGCCTTTTTCTAAATTTTGACTGGGGTTTCATCACACATGAGTCTAACTTTTTGGTAAGACTTTATAATAAGGTTACATTAGTTAATGCATTAACCTACACAAACTAAAACTGAACAATCCTTTAGTTACATTTATTAATCTTTGTTAATGTTCAATCATAAATACAACAGTTCATTGTTAGTTCACATTAGCTCAGGTCCGTTAAATAATATGGTTAACACATTACTATAAGGTCACATTTGTTAACAGGAACATGAACCATGAGAAATATCTGTTTATTGCATTTATTTACCTTAGCTAATGTTAGTTATTAAAAATACAACTCTTCAATGTTTGTTCACAGTGCATTACCTTGGTATAGTGTTAAAGGGTTAGTTCACCCAAAAATGAAAATTCTGTCAGTATTTACTATTACAGTATTTACCTCATGTTGTTCCAACCCCGTAAGACCTTCATTCATCTTCAGAACACAAATTAAGATATTTTTGATGAAATCTGAGAGCTGGATCACTCCTCCATACTAATCCATAGGCTTCTTGAGGGATTGAAACTTGCTGGCCTTGAAAAGTTATTAAAGACTTTGTTAAAATAGTCCAAGTGACTACAGTGGCTCAATCTTAACTTTAGCAAGCGATGAGATAACTTTTTGTGTGCAAAAAAAACAACAAAAACTTTATTAAACTATTCATTTACTTCTCTCTCTGCCTCGGGTTACTAGTTTAATAGCGTAAGCTTCTGTTATCGTACATCACACGCACTCACACACATGACCACTTTTTGGAAATAGGCTCATTTTACTACTCCGCTAGAGTTAAACAGTCAGAGTTTTACCATTTTTGAATCCATTCAGCCGATTTTCTGATTTTTAGAAGAATATCATTAACAAGACAGTTTCTGGTCTCATTGACTTCCATAGTATATATATTTTTTTTTCATACTATGAAAGTCAGACGAGACCAGAAACTTCTGGCTACTGATATTCTTCAAAATATCAGAAAATCGGCTGAATGGATTCGAAAATGGTAAAACTCCACTGTTTAACTCTGGGGAGTGGTAAAATGAGCCTATTTCCAAAAAAGGTGGAGTATCCCTTTAACTGAATAGAGGCTCGAATAGAAGGAAGTGAATAGCCGAAATAAAGTCGTTTTTTTTTTGTTTTTGTTTTTTTTACACAAAAAACAAAAAACACAAAAAGTATTCTCGTCACTTGAGATTCGCTAAGATTGAGCCACTGGAGTCACATGGACTATTTTAACGATGTCTTTAATAACTTTGAGGCCGGCAAGTTTCAATTCCTCAAGAAGCCCATGGACTAGTATGCAGGAGTGATCCAGCTCTCAGATTTAATAAAAAATATCTTAATTTGTGTTCCGAAAATGAATGAAGGTCTTACAGGGTTGGAACAACATGAGGGTGAGTAAATACTGACAGAATTTTCATTTTTGGGTGAACTAACCCTTTAATACATTGTTTGTTTTATTGGATCTTGTTCTTGTGAAACGTTTTGAGATGCTACTTTTAAAGACACGCTAGAAAATAAAGTTTATTATTATTTTTATTAAACAGGTCTGTGGACTAATTCTTATTGGTCAATTGCACCATCCAGCATTATGTTATTCCCCAATAACAACCGGTAAAAACTGATTACACAGGCTTATCCGGGTAACTAAAGTGCTATACACTTGCTAGGAATGGTTTTTCTTTGTGTAAGGTTTGCACTTGGAGAGCTAATAAAATATTGAAACTCAAATCAATATTTTGTGTACAATTATTTAATTACGTCATCCGGGTATAGCAGACTCGCTGTCTTGTTTCATTCAAACGCAGCTTCTGCCATTTTGAAAATATTTTTTGTACACACTAATGGATAAAATAACAATTAGGTAAGATTTTTAAAACAATTTCATCTTAAATCAATGTCTGTTATCCCCATAATTATTTATGTAGCTAAATGCCGTGAAATAAGTGGTATGATTGTACCGTATCCTTAAATGTTTGTCTAGTTTGAACCTGAGCTTGCTAGTAACTGTTTTCTTTGTGAAAGCTTTGCGTTTAAAGACCTAATCAAATATTTCTACTCAAGTAAATATTTTGTCAAATATTTACTTATATGGTAAGTAGTCGTGTGATAAGCAGGATAATGTACGTCCAGACAGTTGTTATCGCAGAATAAAGCCCTTCAGGGGGATGTACATTATCCCTTACTTAACAGATACAACTTTTGATTTTAATAATGTATTAGTAAATGTAGAATTTAACAGAAAGTGAGAATAATAAAAGCTGTAAAAGTATTGTTTCTCGTTAGTTAATGTTAACTTTAATGTAGTTAAATAATGTTAACAAGTGAAACCGTATTGTAAAGTGTTACCAACAATATTAACTAGTGCTGTCAAACGATTAAAATATTTAATCGCGATTAATCGCATTAATGTCATAGTTAACTCACGATTAATCGCACATTTTCTAAATGTCTTTTGATTTCTTTTTGTTACATAATTTTTTCTCATTTTAATGCTCTTATCAACATGGGAAAGTGGATTGGCTTGTTTAGTGCAAATGTTTTTTTTTATTATTATTATTGAAAATAACATTGGAATAGTGTTCAATTTCACACTAACATACCAATAATCTCTCACACAATGTAACACTGTCTATCAATAAAAGGGTGAAAGAAATACTGACGAGGTCCTGATATTGGCGAGGGGGTGGAGAATTCGCATCATCTGTGTTTGTGTGTGTGTGTGTGTGTTTGCTTGGCCATCATCAAGTGGTGTTTCAGACTGGACGTGCTGCGATGATGATAGCTCAGTTCACAACGACAAAACACACAGATCCGGCGTCTCGCGCTCGTCATCCACTCAAAACGTAACGTTACTATTTGGCCGGCTCGCAAGCCGAAACGAGTGTGTGCGGCACAAAACGTCCTCGCGCTGCGATCTGAAACCCAAGACGTTTTGTTGCTTCTTCGAACCAAAGCGCAAGCGGATCTAGCTAGACCGTATAACAAAACAACAGGCACGACGCACACACTCGTTTGGGCTTGCAAGCCGGCTTTGAGTGGATGACGAGCGCAAGACGCCGAAATGGATCAGGATTCAGGACGCATGCCGTCCTGTTGCAAAAGCATGTGAAAAAAGTACAAAGTTTGCTATGACAAGACCGTTAAAAAAGACCGTTAATCGCGCGATAAAAAAATGACTGCCGTTAAAATGGGTTTGCGTTAACGCCAATAATAACGCGTTAAACTGACAGCCCTAA
Source organism: Hybognathus amarus (assembly GCA_030378365.1). NCBI lineage: Eukaryota > Metazoa > Chordata > Actinopteri > Cypriniformes > Leuciscidae > Hybognathus > Hybognathus amarus. The sequence continues at coordinate 649,154 of JAQIUQ010001378.1, forward strand.
TATTAACAGATACAACTTTTGATTTTAATAATGGTAAATGCTGACATTAACATTAACTAAGATTAATAAATGTTTTTTTTTCATTGTTAGTTCATGTTAACCAATGTTGTCAACTAACGCCAACAAATGGAACCTAATTGTGATGTGCTTCAAATGTTTTTAATCACATTTAACACAGACACTAAAAAATAAATGATAATAAGCATGGCAGTGCTATTTTTTTGTGTAAATATTATCCTTAACAGTCAGTTAAATAAGCAATTGTTTGTCCTGCATGCCAATGTTTTCCTATAATTCCCTAAATTATTAAAAAATCACTCTCTTTATTCACAAACAACAAGTAAGATGAGTTGTAATAGATTTTTACAAGATCAGATATCATCGTTTAATCCTGTATGTCTGATATCAGTCATCTTATGAATACTTATGCATGCCTTGTCTTGGGGGTAAGGAATAAGACGAAGGAAACATTGTTGCTGTACAAACCTCTCGTTTATCATCTAAAAACACAGTTTATTGTTGTTTTTATTGCCGTTTTCCAGTACAGAAGCTAATAAGACCTGCACATCAAGGAAATTAACAGTTGTGGCCTGGATTTTAATTATGCCGGAGGGAAACAAGTGATTTAGAGTACAGAGGAAACTCGTTTTGTTTCATTTGGGGTTTTTTGTTTGCTTTTTTATAGATTTGTTTTGTTTTCTTTTTAGCATTTTCTTACAGGAAGATGCTAAGAGATACCTTTGACAATAGAAACTTGTGACTTTCTGCTACAGCTGTACCTGATCATCAGTTAAAGACTGAGGGATATCACAGTGATCATGCTTGATGCTTGGCACAGAATTTCACTTAAAGGGCTGATCGGCACTAAAGAAAGATTCAATGTTTAAAACCACAGACACAACACCTCTTGAAAATGACTATGACGATCAGAACAATCAGTATGAATCATATGAATGAGCTCAGACCAGACAGAGACTGTTGCTGTCAGAGTAGCCGTCAGAACGGGGATCAGACAGGGGTAAGGGTTGAGCTAGAAGTCACGTCGATAGTAAACGAATTAGGGACTGTTTAGTAAAATATTTTCAAGGAGTTAACATTTGGATAACGGCTTCAAGGGAATAAGGCCATGGCCGTTATTCCCTCTATAAGTGGATTTGAACACATATCACATAATTTATGGCCACAAAATAATTGCTAATTCAGAGCAAAAATTGGAGAAAAAAGAAAGGTAGAGAAGGACATGCTCCTTAAGAGTCCATGTGAGCTTGTGAGGTGGCCATATTCACAGATATAAATTATTATATTGTAAAGTAACAAGGAAGAAAAACTATTATTTTTAAAATATAAAAATATGAGTCTACATTGAAAATATTTTTTAATTAAACCTACAATTTCTCTTTTTTCTTCAAAAAACGTATTTAGTAAAACTGAAATATTATAGATTATGTTTATTGGTGATTAATTATGCTAATTTTAATAATATTCAATGTTTTCCTTCAATAGTTATGATGAAATGCTAATTTGTGATCATAATTTTCACAAATTGGTATTAAATTTCTATTGAAAAAGCACCAATTAAATACTGTTATTCTGAACTGCTAACATTTCTGTTATATTCAAGTCATGAATCTCAGGCAGTTTGCATGTAATGAGTCTACATAATATAATATTAGTTTCACCTTTTAAGTTGAATTACTGAAATAAATGAACTTTTGCAATTATATTCAAATTTTTTTAGCTTCACCTATATATATATATATATATATATATATATATATATATATATATATATATATATATATATATATATATATATATATATATTTTTTTTATTAATGAATGCCACTTCATATATATATTGTAACAGTGCTACAGTGTGTGTGTGTGTGTGTGTGTATATATATATATATATATATATATATATATATATATATATATACACACACTGTAGCACTGTTGTATACAATATGGATAAGTGCATTTACATTTATAAGTGCATACATATATATATATATATATATATATATATATATATATATATATGTATTTTTTACATAATTCCACTTATTATATATAAAATATGCACAAATCATTTTATTTTTTAAGTGTACATTTTGATTCCACTGTAAATGTAGTTTAAAAAAAATTAAAATACTTATTTTTGACTTAACTGCTAACATTTATGTTGTATTCAATTTCTAATTTAATGCTAAATAAACTGACTAATTTGCTACATTAAAAAAAAAATATTTGTGTTTCCTATTTGTGAACTTTTCCTACTATAACAATGACAAACAAAATATAAGTTCATAAAATATAGTTCATGCAACAGTGTAATTTAGCATGTTTTGAACAAGTTCCCAATTCCCAAAAAGAAACTTTTTGAAGGAAAAAATGACAAATAACACCTAAAACATTTTCTTAAATATACGCAGTGTTCAAAAATTGTTGCTCACATAAACCGAAGAACATCGGCACGCTCCGCCCTCCATTTCCCATATCCATATCTCTCTCTCTCTCTCCCATTACAGGTCACGTAATTCAATGATCACCTGAGATCACCTGCTGGTCATGAATCTCAGGCAGTGGTGTAACATGAAAAATTGTATTAATATATGAAACTTATTATATAGTCCAAAACAGTACACTGATAAATGGCATGGTTGTGGGCTGACAATGATTGCATTTAATCCAATGCCCTGATGTTATTTTTCTTTCGTTTTCTTTCTTTTTAGTTCACTGCTTAAGTGTACAGAAAAAAAAAACTCTGAAAGGAAGAAAAAAACACAATTTACCACTATGTCCTAAGGTCAATGCAGTAGTCATAGCAGCAGTTACCATGGTCACACTTTTTTCTAGGTGAAAAGGAGAGAGACATAGAGAAAGAAAGAAAAGGATTAAATATTCCTGCTCCATGCTCTGTAGATACTAATTGCACCCTGCAACACAAGTGCAGTAAATAATGAAATTTTAATTTCTGCTCTCTAGATTGCCATCCCCTCATGTGTAGAGTCATGTTTCAAAGAAATTTATTATAGCCCAAGGAGTGTGAGCGGGGGCGTGGGGTGGGGGTCCACATAAAGAGTGAGTGTGTGTGTGTATGTTTGTAATTGCAGGGTGTGCGAGTTAACCACGGTCGTGTAAGCCTATTATAGGTGTTCCCGTGTGTCCACTCGAATGTGCACGCTTCTGAGTGTGTGTGTGTGTGTGCGCTAGTGCACTTGAGTAAAAAAAAAAAGAGACAGGCTAAAATCCATGAGGTTTACTTTGAAAAGATGGCAGGCCATTCAGATAATGTATCGTAACTAATGTCTCCCTGCTAAGGATGACTGGGCCGAGCAGGCTTC
>JAQIUQ010001378.1:657500-675000 GCA_030378365.1 Hybognathus amarus
GTTTTAGGGTTAAAAAGTTATCAAAACACCTACACATATACAGGTAGATGTATTCAAACCTTTATGAAGTACAACTCTACGCCACACTTTCTCTCACTACATGCAAACTTCAACAAATAGGAAGTCACAACAGCGACGGGAACATATTGTTTACATTTATCCTGCATTAGCAGCTCTGAAAGAGTCTGTCTCTTCGTTCTATCTGTCTCACTTACACACGCGGGTCATTTTTTACACTCCAGGTTGATGTTACTGCAGGCTGGAGCTACATGTGGAGGGTCACGCAAACAACGGTAGCCAAGAGGCTTGGGTGACCTGGCCGCACAGGTGTTCAGGAAGAACGCTGTTCACGGCCAGGATTGATGATCTAATCAAGCTGTCACCATGGCGATGAGCAGCTTGGTCCGAACGGGAGGGGCGGGTGGCGCATGCTTACTGTTTCACCCAAATTGGCCCTGACAGGCTGAATTGGGAAAAGGAATTTTCCCCTAAGTAATGTCAGGAAACTAGTCGTACAGGCAACATAGGAGAGTCGCAGCTTGCCAAGCTTCTCCGCCACACATCCCTCTTTCTCCGTCTTTGAAGAACCGAGAGAAGAAAAACAATACCACAAATAAACGCAGATGTTGGCAGAGCAACACAGGGATTTTTTTTTTTTTTGCTGTCACATTGGAATTGTTACCTTAATGTTGCTAATGTCAAAAAAGTTTGAAATAGACATACTTAATTTGAGTCCGTGTGCTTACACTACAGACGATGAACTTCGTAATCTTTCTTCTCTCTCTCTGACATACGCTTTGGAAAGTACATAAAATTATTGAGTAATCATTTGGGTAAAGTCATAAAAATGAAATGTGGCTAATGTTCAAGTAATCTGAGTTTTATGGAGGGCAATTGCTTTAAACTAACAATTTTTAATTATCATTTAATTTCGGCAGCGAATATTAAGGCAATCCTTCACTCGGAATGCTTCATCTGTGAAATATTTTGGAAAATAAACACAGATGATTATAATAGTTTTGAGCATGTGAAGAAGAGAAAAAAACGAGAGAGAGAAAAAAGAGATATGGGGTTGTCAGAACAAAGGAGTTGGAAAGATAAAGATCACATTTCGCATCGCATTTTAAAAAAAAAAAGAAGAATTATTAATGATGTCACACTACCGCAAAGAGTTTTACATAAACACATTTCTACTCCAAAAAACACCACAACTTATCTCAGATTACTGTGGTAAACATTTAAGTTACAGAACATTTACTCATTTAAGTATTTCCACCTGTCTGCACAGCACACGCGCGCGTGACATTTTAAGCAACGTGCATTTCATATGTATCGGGGGCATGAATTCATTGTGTTATTTGTAAAATATACAGACGTTGCTCTTTCGAAGTTTCTCAGATTGTTCTTCTTTTGGAATACGTGATAGGATGAAACAAAGAGGGTGAAAGATCCATTAATAATTAACGATTCACTCATAACCACAGGGCTGTTATGAAAACATGCTCCTCAGCTTTTTGCATATTATTGCTCCTAAAATCTGCAACTTGACTAATTTTCTTTGCTCCTTCTCTCTTTCTTCATCCCCCCAGTCCCAGCCTTCATATTTTCCCAAACACACAGAGAAACCAAAGGCCTCTTCTTTAAATTACAAACATCCGGCATGTAAATGAGCCGGGCTTGCAGGGGAAGAACTTGTGGGCTCAGCGCTTTAATTTAGTTAATTATATTTCGCAGAGTTTGCAGTCGTTTGAGCGCGAGCTGATGGAGAGCGAGTGATCGCCCCTCTTTCTTTCAACGCTTAGACTCTAGTAATCAAGGCCATTAAGCTTTAAAGAGACTTTTAGAAGTGAAGCTGAAATCAACTCCTCCAGGAGCTGCGGGGCCAGCCGTGCGTTTCCCATACCATGTTTATGCTGCCCTGTTTTCTTCTTCCTCTATTCAAGTCGCCTTTTTTCAAATAAACCACTATACATGCCATTTCATGCATGTGGCGAAAGCAAAATCAAATCAAACTGAAAGTTGATAGTCTGCCATGTATGTGTAAAAGTTTACTACCTAAAACAGAAAGTTTTTTCGTGCAAAAGCGAATCGGATGCTGATGTCATAATCATAACAGTGTTACAGTGGTACAAATCACATGTCCGCCGCGCCACAGGCTGTAGTGTGTCACACTTTTGGCCTTGGACATTCTGCCCTGTTTTCTCTTATGTCACATGTGATTTGTGCCATCTTGCATGACAGGTGTGTATGTCTAGGGAGGACACTGACCTGAACAATGACCTGAACACAGTGGATGTCACAGTCACTCCCTTGTGCTTCTCACTGCTGCTCATCTGTCCTCGCATTTGTTGTACAAATAAACGCAACTCAAGTGATATCACTCATCTGTCCAAAAACAAGCAAAGATCAAGTCAAAGTATGAAAAAAAATCATTAAAGATATAGCACATGCATAAAGTAAATTTGTAAAGTATTGTGTTTTTTTACATTTAATTTGATTTCATTATTATACATGCAGATTTTCTATTAATTGAAATAATTTTTTTACAAATGCTTTACTATTGAACTTTCTATTAATCAAAGAAAAAAATCACAGTCTTGCACCAAAATATTAAGCAGCACAACTGTTTTCAACAATGATAAGCAAAAAATCAGCATATTAAAATGATTTCTAAAGGATCATGTGACTGAAGACTGGAGTAATGATGCTGAAAATGACAGGAATAAATAGCATGTTTAAATAAATTAAAATAAAAAAACTAGTAAAATAAATGTACAATACATATTTTACAATACTACTGTTTTACTGTACAAGATAATATAGAGATTCCTTTCAAAACCATAAAAATATTTTATTTAAAAAGATTATCACTGTACATCAACTACCAACAGAATACATACAGTATATGTGTGTGACACTGCATTATAGGCAGTTAATGTTAATATAAGGAAGAACAAAATGTATATATAAACACATACACAGTACATATATAGCTTATATAAATAGTAGGCTATATATCTCAATTCCCTACCCGTGTATTTTCGATCTTCAGTGCGCCTTGACATTTTGTATCTTTGAGGTGCCGTGTAGTTTGAACCCACCGCATTCATTCTGGGTGTTTTGAAGGGTGTATTATAGTTCAAAAGGCTTATTTTTCTAATGTGAAAATGGAACTAATGATGTGTGGGGGTCTTTTGACTATTACTTATGAAAACAACGCAGAGCCCATTCCTCTGTTATTATTTGGTCAGTCGAATGGACCTCTCAAAATTGCACCAAATTATGTCCAATTAAGACAAGGCCGACGCTGTCAATCATGAACAAACTTTCCCCATCATTACACAGTTAGAGACACTGCACTTTCTCACTCGCGCTCTTTTTCTTTGAAGGGAGGAAAGCGCGAAATATGATCCTGTGTACCAGATGTGTCACAATGGAGACGACTGGTGTTTCCATCTCTCTATCTCTATTTCTTTCTTTCCCTTTCTCTCTCTCTCTCTCTCTCTCTCTCTCTCTCTCTCTCTGACAAGCTGTCACCTGCTGGCTTTCACAACGTTCCTCCCCGGTGTGGGCCGGAGTGTGCCAAACCCAGCGGCAGGTCAGCGGTGAACACGCGCAGCGCCCCTCCAAAGCCGCGACGACGAAATTTGGCAACAAATGTCACAGCGGAGCAAAACAGCTGTTGTCTTCAAGACAAGCCAAACCCATTCTGTCTTTTTGAATTATGATAATGCAAAACAGTGTCACCCGATCACCGGGGACGAGTCTCTATCTCTCTCCTCCCATTGAACACGTGGAGAACTCCCTCCTATGTAATCATTTCTTTCCAGCGTCTTTCTGACAAAAACGTCAGTGGTTCGACTAAAAATACCAGGTGAGGGGGAAACGAGAATCACGAGGGAAGAAAAGAGAAAGGATGGCATGATAAACCAGCATCTGTGACATGGCCTCTTCTGTAATCTGTCTCCTCTCCTATATGTTTCCGATCGCCTGCCCACGTCCCAGTCTCTGCTCAAGCCCTCCCAGTATACAGCTCACGCTGGTGTCAGTTATCAATCATCAGCGAACACAACACGCACACCAAGTCAAATTCTCCGGTTACAGAAAAAACTGCATGCTAATTCAACAAATAATCCGGTTCAGAGAGACACTAAATGCACTATAGTGCTAGCGAGCAAGTAAATTAAGTCATTGACGTTAATTTATGACAATTTTAAAGCATTAAAATACGAGTGGGTAAGACCGTTGTTTCGGCTGTTGCCAGGACGTAGGCCTACATTTCGTCCCGAATGAATCAGTGTTTTGAATGGAATCGGTTGGGGGAGAATGATTCAAAAGATTCTCTCAGGCACTGGAAACCTTTTTACAGACTATGATGGTGCGATTTAACGGTCATCAGCATCGTAAATCCTCCAAAGTTTTTATTATTATTATTTTATTAATTTTGTATGTATGTAGGCTACATTTCTAACACTATACTTTGAATTATATTACCTTTGCATCACATTACAAAAAAACAAAAACAAGTTAATGCTGCAGTGAGGGTGTTTCTAACATAAAGGCAATGGTAAAATTGATTTTTCCTCTTTTTGAAAGTTGTGAAAACACTATTGTGGAGTTTTTCTTTTGCTATTTGAGTGCTAAATTCATGAGTGAATCATTTTTTACAGATTAGTTGAATTAATGATTCAATAGGTGTGTTCGACTTAAAGAAGGACTGCACAGACGATTGGTGTATGACATCAAAATACTGCGAGTGAGAGCAAATCAAAAGGATACAGAGTCTGCTCTCTAAGGCCGTCTCTCCACCAAAGCATTTTTAGCAAGCTGAAAAAGCCAGACGCTTTAGAGCGTTTTTGTCAGCGCAGCGTTTTTTCCATTGAGACGTTTAGTTGCTATGATACAAAATATCCGCAGCACAGTTTACTTGTAACTGATTTTGAAGATAATTTGTTTCATACAAAAAAAAATCATCCATTTTGTTCGGTTAGCTCTGCTGGTTGTTGATGTTGTTATACAGAAAGAATAGCCGCGTTTCCACCGCAGGAACTTCCCCAGGAACTAGGAACTTTGGGGTGGTACTTGGTGTGTTTACACCGCAGGAACCAGGGTCTAAATAAAGTTCCGGGTAAAAATCCCCCCCCCAGGAACTTCGGGGTGGGACTTGTGCGCTAAACATGCTGATTGGCTCTTTTCAGCAGTTTTGTTAATTACCTCATTAGTAAACCAATCACACACAAAAGCAGCAAAGCTTGAATCTCCTCCATACAAAACTCAAAACAAACGTGCAGGCTATGAAGAGCAGTCGCACGCAGTTCAACGTCACTACATAATCTTCCCACCCTTGACTGGTACTTTAGTACGCGGTGTGAACGCAGTAAGCAAGCGGTCTGGGGGAAAAAAAGTTCCTGTGAAAAAGTTCCTGGGACAAATAGTTCCTGGTTATTGCGGTGGAAACGCAGCTAATGTTGTGACAGTTGGTAGGTGTGGTATTAGTCCCACCCCTCCTCCACTGTGATTGGACGGCTGGGTAAAAAGTGACAGTGATGAGCACTGCGTTTTATCCAAAGTTGAACATTTTTCAAGTCCCGCCGACCAGTAAAAACACTGGACGCTCGACGCTTCCGTGTTAAAAAAAAAAACGCTCATGGCGTTTAAAAAAGCAGTGCTCCCATTGAAAACAATTGAAAACCAGGCACGTGAAAAAAAAACAGTAGCAGTCATGGCCTAATGGTTAAGAGGGTCAGACTGATAACCTGAAGGTTGCAGGTTTGATTCTCAATACCATCAGGAAATTGCATTAACTTGGATGGGTTAAAGGGGTGGTATAATGCCCTTTTTTCAAGATGTAAAATAAGTATTTGATGTCTCAAGAGTGTCTGAGAAGTTTTAGCTCAAAACACGCCAAAGATATTTTTATATAGAATGTTAAAATGTTCACTTTTTTGAGGGTGAGCAAAAGTACAGTTTTTGTGTCTGTCTCTTTAAATGCAAATGAGCTGCAGCTCCCGGCACAGACATGCACTGACAATTTCAAAAACTTTTAGCCTTTTATGTTCAAACTGGAGTCAGACAAAGATGGAGAGACTCAAGAAGAAGTGACTAAATGTATTTCTGAATGGTTAGTTGATGAATTTATGTAGCTTGTGTGGAGTTATCTTCTAGTCATTGATTAGCATATTCTGTCATGATAATCTATAAATTGTGTACCGAGGCGGGGTTTTTTGTAAATTTTAGGGTTTGTGATGTCACTAACGGGAGGAATGTTATGTAGTCCCTACCAGCCGTTCATTGTAGTTCTTAAAAAGCAATTTCGTTAAAGGGGTCATATAATGGTACATGCACTTTTACAAGTTGATTGTACTGCAATGTGTGTTGTCAGTGCCTGTACACAACCATCATTTAATAATAAAAATCCATCCAGTGGTTTTGTTTTAATCTCCTTCTATGTTTTCCCCTGCCTCAGAATTGGAGCCGTTTCGACCGTGTGACGTCACAAGGTCGCACGCACCTCCAGCGGTTGTTGATTGAGCGGAAGCTCTGAGCGAGCTGTCATCATAAACTATAGTCCGTTATTATACACTGGAGGCAGAATGGCATCTAAGCGATTGTGTTGTTCTGTTCTTGGGTGCAATAACAAACACAGAAATCATTCATAAATGATGTTCCTAAAACCGAACCACTGAGGATGCAGTGGCTGAGTTTTGCTTACGAAGGAACATTCCCACGATCAAAGTCATTGAGTTCATGTTTGCGCGAATCATTTCTCACCAGACTGGTTTATAAATAAGGATCAGTATAAAGCTGGTTTTGCTAAGAAGCTGCACCTGAAAAAATAATCGGTAGGCTACCAACTATTTATGTTCCCTCTGCACCTAAAGTTTTATTAATCTTTGCAAAACGATGGGGAAAAGTTTTTCATGACCATTAGTTGTAACGTCAATCTGTCAATGAACTAACGTATCCATCAGTAAACACAGCATTCGTATCTCACTACTCTACCCTGCCAGTGCATACAAAGATAGATCAAAGTAACAATACGTTAACCAACCATTCAGAAACGCCCTCAAGCCTTAATTGTCGAACTTCTTTGCGGCCGTCATCTTGTTCTGGTGAACAGTTACTCCAGTTCAAACTGATACAGTTGCACAGATGTCACGCTGAGAGACTCGCGCTGTCATTCTCTGTCTAAAACCTTCAACTGTTGTCAAGGCAACACTCCACATGCGTTCACGCCTGGTTCACGCCCGCAGAACAGAGGGGCGGGGTTTATTATTTAAAGGGAAATGCACTAAAATGGCTTGCTGAAAACAAGAGCTGATTTTGACCAGGTAAAATGGTGTTTTCTTAGAATACTAATGAGAATTTTTAATAAAAGTATATTACAAAGTTTTCATTTAGACACTAAACATTCATTAGCCTGGATGCCAGCCCAAACTCCGCCCACAACATTTTTTGGATGGGAAGCTTCGATCTGGACTGAATCCATTGAGGAGTAATTATGATCTTGCAAGAAACGTTCGGGCCAATCAAATTGCCAGGGCGGGCTTTATGCAATGATGGACAGACTGCATCTGCAAGTAATCATCACGTTATCGTTTCCCTCAGAGATGACTGCAGCTGTTCGCGTCTGTTGTGAAATAAATCGACAGTGCATTGATTTTAATAGACAAACAGAGAACTGCAATCAAGGCATTTGTTCGATCGGAAAGATATTTTGGCGTACGTTCCCACATGATTCGGGAAAAGTGTAACTTATCAGCTGGCTCCGATGGTCACTAAGAAGATGGGACATAATGAAAAGCCTATGGTCGTTGTGGTTTCTCCTTTGGTCGCACTCATGGAGAAGTAAGTAAAAGAGAAGCAACACTCGTTATTTAACTTCTAAAATAAGTAAGTTCTGTAGTTGAAAACTGTGCTATGCAAAGGAGTTGACTTACTGCGTTGCTCTGATTGGTTGTAGGTCTACCGACTATCCAATTGAGTGCAGAGTTGTTGTTTTTTCCTGGTTTCGGTTTACGACACGCCTCATAATCAAAGCTTAATGGAGCGGTCTTAGACTAATACTCTCATTAGAATATGAGTATGACGAAGTCAGGCTAAACATTCATATTAACTTGTACAAAAATGGCATTATATGACCTCGTCCCCCTCACCTCTACAAGCATATGTGCACAGGAACAATCCTTCATAAAACGTCTAAAACTTTAATTTACAAAGACGTGAAACTCACAGAGTGGTCTGCGAGTGTTCACTGATATGCTCACACAAAAATCGCTGCAAAAGATGCAGTACAGACGCAGTGAAATGACTCACTCATAAAGACAATCACTTGTCGCCACCTACCGGTGTAACTATCGATGTAACTTGCAACAGTCACTTAAAATCCCCACCACTAATGTACAGGCACTGTGCCCCTCAGCAGGCACAATTTGTTCTTACTGAATCCCCCATTTTATCATTACTGAATGTATGTGCGAAAGACGGAAAAGAGAAAGAGAGACAACTCATCTCTTAACGTTGGTTGAATTTGTTCCACTTAATAAGCCCTCCCCAATGACCTCTCACTAATTAAGAGCCGGCATGTAAGAAATACGAGCTTTAATTAATGATGAGATAAATTCTGTCTAGAGGACTGTCAGAAAATGATGACACCATGTTTTACAGTTGAAATAGAATTAGACGGGGGAAAAAGGCCTGGATCTAGCTTACAGACAGCACTTTCTAATCTGTCAGCCAGAGATGATAAACACCAGCAGTAAATAAGAGAGCAGTTCAATGTCAATCAATGTCTTCTCCATTGCTTGCTGCTTGTGTACTTGTTTTCACCAAATCATGTTAACACATCCTAACACAGACAGTATGGCTCTGTGCCATATTTGTGTGTACGAGCGTATTCACGAGCAGATGAGTAAGAAAGACAGAGAGAGAGGCTTTAGACGACAGCATCATTAGCTGACGGTTACAGCTCTTGGGAAAATAAATTTTCCAGAACATTTTCCTGCATTTGAGGGAAACGAGAGAAAATATATGACATTTTCCTACATATTAGCGTTATTTGACTGAAATACAGCAAGTTTGTTCCAGACTCAGTCCAGAGCAAAGGGTTCAGAGTGGATTGAGTGTTAGGCTGGATGTTGCACGCTAGAGGCTTATTCCATCACTTTCGTAATGATGTACCACATACCCAAACACACACACACACTCACAGAGACTGATGATGAATTGGCCTCATCTAACTCTGATGACTGTCGGGGAAGCCATGTGGTGCCCAGTGTCTGGCTTCCGAAAAGACTGACATACACACATTACCACACTTGCAAAAGCATTTATCTTTTCATATGATATTCCCAGCAATCATTTTATTTGCTGAGTTAAGTATAATACGTAGTGCGATGTTTTAAACAAAAACAAATCTTCTAATGTTTACACTTAATGCCTGGGTCATGTTTTGTATGACTAAATGTTTAGGGTCAGTAAGATTTTTTTTTTTTTAAAGAAAGTAATACTTTTATTCAATGAGGATGCTACACAATGTTACAATTTATATTTCAAATAAATGCTGTTTTATATAAATTTTGAGTTTAAAAAAATGTATTGCGGATTCCACAAAAATATTAAGCAGCACAACTCTTTTTAACATTTATAATAAAAATAAATGTTTGATTTCTGAAGGATACATGCGACACTGAAGACTTTTGAGGAAAGACCGTTGAAAAATCAGCTTTGCCATCAGAGGAATAAATTACATTTTAAAATATATTAGAAAACAGATCATTTAAATTGTAGTAATATTTAACAATATACATGTAGCCTTGATGAGCATAAGAGACTTTTTTTTATTTTATCCTTCTGAACTAAAACTTTTTGGCAGTATAGCCTAGTGTATGTACAATGTGCATCTACATCTGAAAACTGAATTACGGAATTAATTATTTGTCTCCTTATAAATAAATGTTTAATTAATAAATTAAACGTATCATTCTCTCGTCTTTCTAAATCTCTTACTTTCTTCTTTTGTACATTTCTGAATGTTCACACTTTTTCATGCAACAAAATTATCTATTGACCAGCGATATCAAACCCAAAAGGACAGAAAATCAACCCAAAATGTAATACATATGACTTGTGCACGATATTAGAAGTCTTTTTGAAAATAATAGCTATGATCGTCAAACCAGGTGCAACATCTTCACACACTATGTTTTAAGCATGGATGCAATTCACTTGAGAGCTACAGCAAAGGAAGACTCAAAATATGTCTATTCACACCTATTTACACCAATGCAAAAGTGGTGTGAATAGTGGATCTCAATGGATCTCAACCTTTGCAACCTATCTAATGAAAAAATTATGAAAGTATAAAAATTACTTACAATTATTTTAGCTGAATAAAGTTATATTCCTGAATAAATGATTCATATTCTTGAATAAATTATTCATCATCTGAATATAAAAAGTCATAACATTCTATTAAGACATAGGCTAAAAATATATATTTGTAATAATTCTGAGGAGTTTATTGAAATGCATTTATTAAATTTACTCAAAATCTTTTAGTACATGTTTCTATGCCGAAAAGTCAAATTCAGTGTGAACAGGTTTTTATGAATCACTTCTGCACCTGGATCACGGCTCGATCTCCTTAACTAAGCAAAATCACAGCCCAATTACTAGAGCACCTCAGTTAATCTTGCAGCTTTGATCTAACTGAGGGTAATTCTTTTTTTAATACAACAAATGTAAATTAATGTCTGACACACGCAATCAACTTAATAATGCATGTTTATCAAACATAGACCATATGGTGCCTTTTATTATTACTGCGAGTCAATTGTCACATTCAGCATGACACTTTTCTTTAAAAAAAATCATTTTGAAAGGCTCAGAAAGAAAAAGAGAGCGGGAAGGAAAACAGTCAGGCTCCTTGCAGCAGTTTGTTTGCAGATTTGTCCATATTTAATGTTTCTTTCACTAAACCACGCTAAAAAAAAAGACAACTCCATTTACTGCCAGGAAAAGCCAAGCTGACAGATGAATGACATTTCTGACAGCAGAGAGACAGGAAGTGAGAAAGAAAGGCAGAGAGAGAGAGCAAGGAACAGAAACGTTCATAGGCAGTCACACAAGGAGCAACCTCGCAACCTGTCAATCAACGTCCTGTCTCATCAGGTGCCGATCAGAAGCTCCTGGCAGGAGAGCTGTCAGTCAAGACGACACACTGTGCTTTATGAATGAAGTCAGCGCAGGCCCGGCAGCCCGTTTAATCACGGATCAAAGCCAATTTACTTTGATGGGACACTATTGGCTGCGAAACGAGGCCTGAAAGATAGAAGATAGGAAAAGGAGAACAGGAGAGTGCTGAGAACGCTGAATCAGACGAGGGAGGAAGACCGAGATGATCTACTGGGTCCCGCTCTGATTTCATTACAGTAAATAGTGGTTTTGGTGTGGAACCGCTGAAAGCTGCTGCCTGTGGTGATGGTGGCTTAAAAAGTGCCCTGGGAGCAGGCCGTAAAGAGGCGTAGATCCGTCCCTGCCACTGGACTCATCGATTGAGGTCTGCGGTGAGGAGAATGAGGCAGGGAGGAGGAGGTATAGAGGGGGAGCCAGACCCATTTCTCCTATAAGAGCCAGACTTTTCAGGCAGGAAGAGACATGTAAAGCGATCAATCATGTTTCATTTAGTTGTTATGTGCCGTTTAGGGGTGGAGTTCTGAAATAGAGTGGCAATGAAGTCACAATAGTTATAAACAAAACACCTTAAAATACCGTTAAATGTATAAAGGTTGTTTTTCTAAGTACAATTTTATACTGATTATTTCACAGACATAACTATCCCATAAAGGGATAGTTTTTAATTTATAATTAATAATTTACTTTCAATGATGAGAACAATTTTGGCAACGTTGGTTAGCTGATCTAATTTGTATTATAAGTCTAAAAGGGAAAGTTCACTAAATAATGAAAATTCTATCATTTACTTGTCTGGGTTTCCCCATGCTGCCTTCCCGAAGCGCGATTTTATTCATGCTAAAAGGCAGTCTGGAAACTAGGGATGGGCATTCGATTAAATTTTCTTAGTCGATCGTCGGAAGAATTAACGATCAGACTATCGATTAATCATTAATATTTTTAAATTCAAATGTATTATTTATTTAACTTTTTATAAATTAAAAATGTAATGAAAATACAAAAATACAGCGTGTTTTTCCTCAATTAGATCTTTATTACAAGATGATCAACTTGTGGCAGTTAAACTGGGCGTTCGGTTAGGCTAAATTTGAAGATATGCGCGGCGGTGCTCTAACAGTTAACTTACTAACCAACGCAACTGAACCTGCAGCTGCGAGTTGGCATTCGCTGAGACCTTCGTTTGTTCCAAAATAATAATAATAATAACTTAACCAAATACATAATAACATTTAGATCTGACAGCAGGTTTTGTCAAAATGTAACTCAATCAAGGCACAGAGTCGAGAAAGGGTGAGAGAGATTAGCCTACCGGCTAGGTTACTTAAAGCTTCATAAAAAATGACTCACATACAACTTCTGCTCCAGTCTACTGATTTTTGTTGAGAAAGATAAGCATGTTGATGACATGATCTGGGGTCAGACGCGACCGCAACCTGCATGGTGACCGTCAGGCCTTGTTTAAACTTTCGCCTGGCACTTCCCTCGTGCGGACGTGTCGAGTGTAAACAAATGCTTCAGTCCAGCCGCTGAAAACACCGCTCTGATGAGGGGACTGACGTTGCCGCGGGATGCACAGGTACCTCCACGCTAACATGACCAGCCCGGGGAACACGTTCACTTTCCACTCACACTACGCAACAGCAGCAGCATTAGTTTAATGATAATCGATAACAAATTAACGTGATCAACGAAATTCTTAATGATCGATAATCGATCGTCGATTAATCATGCCCATCCTTACTGGAAAACATGGTCCAGATTTTTGCCTCATTTAGGGAACCAATCACAGAACAGGGAGGGAGCAGCAAGACGATGATGACATCTATGCGACACACCGAAGCAGTTTGTTTATTTCGATGGATTCTACATGGCAATAGACGCGAAGCTACCTTTTGACGCAGCCTTAAATATTGTTCGAAGTAGTTTAGAATGCAAGTTTATTTTGAAAAAAGAGCAGCTTTTGGCACTAAACTTCGCAAGACCCCAGTCATTATTGCTGTCTCGCCATTAATCGCCTTAATGGAGGACCAGGTACAGGAGGCGGTCAACCTTGCAATATCTGCCGCTCAGCTGTGTCCAGAGAAAGAAAATGCGATAAAGAATTGTCGATACCAACTTCTGTTCGGCAGTCCCGAGGCCTGGATGAGCGCAAAGTGGCAAGACATGTTAGCCACGGAGTTGAACCAACCTGATAGGCATCGTCGTCGACTAAAGTCCATTTAACTTATGAATGGTAAGTGGTATTTATTAATATCATATTGTCATTATGCCTGTAGACTACCTACTGTGGTTGTCACAGTGCCACTAAGTTGTGTTGCTTTTCAATATACAGCTACCACTTTAGTAACATAACTTTCAGCTGTGCACAGGTACCTGATTAAAGTTGGTGACACTTTAGTCATTTAATTTAATTTAAAAAAAAAATAAACTTGTGAAATACAAGCGCAAACAATTTCCAATGCAAATAACAACTTCAACATCTATGTTAAACTGTACTTAATACTTGTGTTTTTCTAGTTGAAATGATTGGCTATGAGCTACGTACAGGCGCATTTGATAGACATTATTAGCACCCAATAAACGACGCCGGGCATTCGTAAACCACGCTTTAAATACGGGAAAATGAACATATGGTTCCCAGACCCAAGTCTCAATGAGAATTGGGTCTGGCGTTAGCCAGGCTAGTCATTTACTCACACTCAATTCAAACCATTGGCCAGGCCAGAAATTTTAAAGTGAGTGGAACTTTGTGAAATAGAGTGGGCCTCAATGCCTACTCTCTACTTTAAAATAAATTAAGGTGAGTTAAATCTGAGTTATGGTCAGCCAACAGTTTCATGAAAACAACAAAATCCATTCATAATAAAAATAAGCAACAAACAGAATGAGATCAATAAACAAAGGTAATAGTGTGAGTAAAGCTAGGCCTCTCACTTCTCCTGGTCATGACTTGAGACTTGCGTGGAATTTTCTCAATCAAACCACTGCCTACAGTGGCTTCTGATTACTTTTAAAGGGTAACATGTTCTAGGACCAGTTTTCCCATGATAAAAGCATATTGGCGATTTGGTAAAACAACCCAGTGTGTATCTGTGTTTGCGGTTTGGAGAGCCTCAAAGGTTTCTATTTACAACGTATGTTTTTGCAGTGTTGAGCAACGCAGCCAATCACAGACATGTCTTCTGATTTCTTGAACGCAAATGGCCATTCAGAGGTGTTTAAGTTAGAATCCACTCACCACTCAAAGCCAAAGTTTTTGTCAAGTGCATAGTTCTGCATGCTAGCAAATCCTCTTATTATAACAAAGTCAGATTCGCTGTGAAATTGTGTCATTGCGATGAACTAGCGACTGACAGCTTTTTAATGATTATAAAGGTACCGGTCTTTGCACACTTTCTATGTGATAATCAATTCAGAATTTTAATAAAACTTGTTTATTTTCGGGAGTAATATCCACTAAGTTTTTGCACTTGAGTGATTTCTTTTGTCAAGTTTGCATGACTTTTTTTTCCTCCATCCCTACTAAAAAAATAATTTGTGTCTCATTTGTTTGGCTGGACCAGCCCTCAATCTGGATGGACCAGTGCCACCCTGGCCTCATTTCAAACACACATACTTTTGAAGAACAAAATAAATGTTTATCAGAATATTCATAATGACAAAAAGTATAACAAAAGTATCATAAAAGTAGAAATGGATAATGCATTGTTTTCAAAGTCTTTTAAAGCCTTACAGTATAAATGTCGAAGGTACAGATGGAAATTAAATCATTATTCACTGAAAATGTTCTGTCTGTCTGTCCATCTCTCAATATATACATACATTTTTAATGCACTTCCTTACAGGGATCTTAAAAATCCATTCATGTTGCAAAATGGAAATAACCCCACTTTATATTTCTCAAGAAGTGCCAAAACATCATACAAAAATAAAATGAAAATTGTCATGTACAATATTTCAGTTTCTGACACCATGTCAGCAATGAGACAACATTCAAAACATTCAAACAATGTTACAACTTCATTAGAAGGCTGAGAATTCAATACAAGTGTCTAGTGTTTCGGATATTCAAACAGTCTGAACTTCAATTCAGTCAATATATCCAAACACTGACAAGTAAATTTAGCTATTCTTTTTCTAGTTTTGAGAATTAAATTAAGCATTGACTGTTTTGATAAACAGAATAGTTGTTTACGTCCCATTAGACACAAATATCAAAAATAAACACAACAAAGCTGATTTCTGATGTTCCATTCATGTAAGTCCTGTGAATCTTAACTCTGCCTCTCTCTCTAAATGATACACATTCATAAATGTTTGTTCTCCACCATGCTTTGAAGTCAATTTGTTTCTCTCTTTAATGATTTTTTTCTTCTCATGGTGATGGAAACCATCCTGACACCTTCTTTTGCCTCATCAAGCTTCCCAGCACAATTACATGAATTTACTTTCAATAAATTACCATCCTCCCAAACATCACTCAAAGCCAAGACATTCACAAACAATATGCATTATTAATCTAATTGTCTAATTGTTAACTTATAACTGATGTGGACAGCCATGCCTTGATAAAGCATTTAAGAGTTTTGGTTTTCATAAAGAACTCATAAAGAAGTGCTACATGTGTATTTGCTGTAGCGTGGGTTTTTTTTCCAATATAGGGTGGTTACACAATACCGACACACATTTATGTTCAAACACTATAAAAAAGTGGATTTTGCAAAATAGATCCCTTTAAAATTACATTTTTTAAAAACTTTTTAAACTTATGTTCAAAACATATGATTTCATAAATGATTCTATATGAAATATTCAAAAATTCTATTATATATAGAAGAGGTACCTGAAAACCATACTTGAGTAAAAGTACAGATACCTTACAGCAAAACTGACTCCAATATGACTAAAGACTTAGAGTATATGATTTTAAAGGTGCATTGCGCAAGTCTCTGAGTTTTTGCAGAACTATGCCCCCTCTGGCAACAAGTGAAACTGCAACCAGAGGTGTGCACTCTCATGAACCACACACTCGCACATGCATGCTTGCACGAGCTGTTCATAACAAAAGGACCATCAGCCGCACAAATCTTTTGTTTACAGTCATAAAGTCTTTAGAGGTAATAAAGTTATAAATCTGCAAGTAATTTTAAATATTTGAAAGGAAAGGCATTTGAGTAAATTACACTTATGTGTAAGGGGAAAACGGGGTTAGTAGAAAACTTTGGTTTTTGTTTCCATCTATCTATAATGAAATAGTCAAAGGTTACTTGCACTGGATGTGCTGGTTTCGGCCTCATCACCGGCTGCAGTCATGACCTCATCTCCTAAGTCAAACAGCGATTCAGCAACGACCTGCTAATGCACTCTGCATTCGCATGAAGTTTGTGTGAATAAAGACAAAATGCACAAGACATAGTACCTTCAATGCCCTTAGATGGCGAAATTGCTTCTTTATAGCAGGAAAAAAACTGTTGCAGAAAAAGTTAGTTGCCATGCAAAATGTAATGTGTAATTGCATTACTTATCACAAATGTATTGGAGTAAAAAGTACATTTACTTCTTCAAAATTGTAGTCAAGTAGAAAGTAAAAGTTGCCAATATATTTGAGACTCAGTAAAACTACAAAGTAGCCAAAAAGATACTTAGTATCTTAAGCAGAGATGCCCAAACTAGGGCCCGCGGGCCAAAGTTGGCCCATGGGATCGTTTGATTTGGCCCGCCATACCGTCCGGGAAGAGGGAATTTCAATAAAATGCAAAACTTTACAATTAAAACTGCATTAGTTAATCAGATTGAAGTTGTTTTATATTGATTTTAAATATTATAAAATAAATAAACCCATAGCAACTTTAATGTAATACCATATGATTTATGATGCAAAATTTACTTTTGGCCCACGGCCCGCAATCAAGTTTGATTTTTGGCCCTTCATAGGAAAAAGTTTGGGCACCCCTGATCTTAAGTAACATATACATTTACTCCAATACTTTATCCCACTGGTTTCAGCCCAGCCTCCGCAGGCTCCTCCCACCATCATCGACTTTCTGGTTTCACCAGCCGTTAACTCCTGTTTCCTGGCCTTCTTAAGCCCCTCATCCACCTCCAGAGACCCCACTCTCCCTCCTCAGTTGGACTGTTATTGTGGAGCGACTGTTATTGTTTTTCCTGTTCTTATTTTTCCTGTGTTCCTGGTCATTATAGTTTCCATAGTTACTAATTAGTTCCTCACCTGTTCTTAGTTCTATGCATTTAAGATTATTGTGATTACTACGCATTTAAGATTATATTTTGTGTATTTAAACCC
>JAQIUQ010001378.1:680000-747500 GCA_030378365.1 Hybognathus amarus
CAATATTATTAAAACTTACTTATTGAACTATGTGAATGCAATATCATGTATTTTAAAGTGCATTAGAGATGTGTCTCTTTTTTCTGAAAGCGAATATCAGTCTTAACTTCACATCAGTCTACACACCTCCCCCCATAATGACAAAGCAAAAAACTGATTTGTGACAACTTTGCAAATTCATTAAAAAGAAAAAACTGAAACAATTACATTGCATAAGTATCCATACCCTAAACTCAGATTCTAGTTGAAGTACCTTATTGAAGAGCAACAAGTCTATTTAGAAATGATATGACAAGCTTTGCAAATCTACATTTGGGGATTCTATAACATTCTACTCTGCAGATCCTCTCAAGCTCTGTCAAGTTGAACGAGGACGTCGAGACAGGCATATTCAGGTTTCTCCTGAATATGTCCAGGCTTTAGATGGGCCACTCAAGGACATTCACAGAGTTGTCCATAAGCCACTCTTGCATAGTCTTAGCTCTGTGCTTAAAGGTCATTGTCCTTTTGGAAGGTGGACATTCTGCCTAGTCTGAGGTTCTGAATGCTCTTAACCAGGTTTTTATTAGGATTTATCTAGATTTTGCTGTGTTGAGCTTTCCTTCTATCCTGACGAGTCCCCCAGTCCCTGCCGCTAAAAAACACCCCACATGACTACCATCATCCTGTTTTATCTTTAAAATGGTTTTGTACTGTGATGAGTGGTGCCTGGTTTCCTCCAGGCATGAAGCTGGAACTAGAGGTCTCATCAGACCAGACAATTTTGTTTCGAACAGTCTGAGAGTCATATGGGTGATTTTGTTTAGCAAATTCCAATTGGGTTTAGATTAGTGCTGTCAAACGATTAAAATATTTAATCCGATTAATCGCATTAATGTCATAGTTAACTCGCGATTAATCGCACATTTTTATCTATTCTTAATGTCTTTTGATTTATTTTTGTTACATTTTTTTCTCATTTTAATGCTCTTATCAACATGGAAAAGTGGATTGGCTTGTTTAGTGCAAATGTTTTTTTTTAATTATTATTATTGAAAATAACATTGGAATAGTGTTCAATTTCACTCTAACATATATAGCCTAAATAATCTCTCACACAATGTAACACTGTCCATCAATAAAAGGGTGAAAGAAATACTGACGAGGTCCTGAATATTGACGAGGGGGTGGAGAATTTGCATCTGTGTTTGTGTGTGTGTGTGTTTGCTTGGCCATCATCAAGTGGTGTTTCAGGCTGGACGTGCTGCGATGATGATAGCTCAGTTCATAATTACAAAAACACACAGATCACTTTGGTCTTGTCAATGGGACAATTTGGCAACTTTTTAAAAGTAAACTTTCCATTCAGAATCTCATTGGCATCCATTTCGGCGTCTCGCGCTCGTCATCCACTCAAAACATAACATTACTATTTGGCCGGCTCGCGAGCTGAAACGAGTGTGTGCGGCACAAAACGGACTCGCGCTGCGCTCTGAAACCCATTCATTTCAATGGCTTGCGCCGCGCGAGGACGTTTTGTTGCTTCTTCGACCAAAACGCAAGCGGATCTGCCTAGACCGAAAACAAAACAACAGGCACTCCGCACACACTCGTTTCGGCTTGCGAGCCGGTGTGGTGACGAGATGGGTCCGCCCGACGAAATGAGTCCCCCCTTAGGGTCCTAAGGGGGACTCATTGTCGGGCGGACCCATCTCTTCACCACACCGGCTTTGAGTGGATAACGAGCGCGAGACGCTGAAATGGATCAGGACGCATGCCGCGTCCTGTTGCAAAAGTATGTGAAAAAACTACAAAGTTTGCTAGGACAAAAAGACCGTTAATCGCGCGATCAAAAATTAACGCCGTTAAAATGGGGTTTGCGTTAACGCCGTTAATAACGCGTTTAACTGACAGCCCTAGTTTAGATATGTCTTCTCTGAGGAGAGGCTTTAGTCTGGCCACTCTGCCATAAATCCCAGATCGGTGGAGTAGTGTTGCAGGTATGTTTACCCTTGTAAGTTTTTCCTTCTCCAAATATGATCATTCAGCTCAATAAGAATGACCATCAGCTTCTTGCTCACCACTGTAACCAAGGCCTTTCTCCATAAATTGCTGAGCTAGGCCAGACGTCCAGCTCTCAGCGTGAGAGTCGCAGGTTGTTCTAAACTTCTTCCATTAAGGATTATAGAGGCTACAAGCATCTATGAACCTTCAATGCAGTTTAAAACATCTTTTAGTCATCCCCAGATCTGTGTCTCGACACAATTCTGTCTCTGAGCTAAACAGGCAGTTCTTTTGACCTCATGTCTGTCAGTTGGTATATCTGAATTCAGCTGAACTCTGGTTGGTTTTTCACTGTATCAGTGTTTTCCATTTCTGTCATTTGCATTAGTTTCCAATGTTATTCATTGCTTGATTAATTTGATCCACCTGTTTTCTCATTTCCTCCCTTTGTTACGTTTGTATAGTAAGCTTGTTTCAATTTCTCCTTTGTCCTCGTCGCAGTTACATGGTTGTTCTGTTCGCTTTGTGTTAAGATTCTGAGTGTTTGATATTTTGAGTTAATGTTTAATAAAGAAAACTGCAGTCATTAGATCCAGCTGCAACCAAGCCGTGACAATGGCTTTTTGCTCTGTTGGACCTTTAATTGATTTGTGTGCTTTCCAAATCATGTCCAATCAATTGAATTTAGAAACATCTAAAAGATCCAGCAAAATTGCATTGCTCCTGAAGCTCATTTTGAAGTGTCCCAGAAAAGTTTATGATTTTTTTTTTATTATATATAAATGTGCTAAGTTATCACAAATCTGTTTATGATGTATGGAGTGAAGACTGATATGGAAAATAAGTAATTTAAAGCAGTTTGACATTAGGCTGGAACTGATGGGGTATGAATACTTTTGCAAGGCGATGTGTAGATAGCATAAATATGTTGCACATGCACCAGCATAATTTTAGTGGAAAATAAATGTGTGTACATGTGTGTGAGTGTGTGTACAGAATAGGATTAAGTCAGTCAGAATAGTGACAAGCATATTTAGTAACTGTGTATATGTGGCCAGTGAAGGAAGAAATTGTTAATACATTCATTAGTTGTGGTAAAGAGGATAACCGGGGCAAACAGGGTTCACGATGACGCAGTGGAGGCTTACGCTTCATATTAGGATCATCCAGATTTTCGACCGTCTCTTCTACATCACTGCCGCAAATGACAAAAAAATCCCAGCTTCTTCTTCTAGCATGAGTCAGTCATTAAGATCATCTCAGTTGTAAAAGGAAAGCCCAGAGGACTTCCTAAGCAGGTGTTTGATGAAGAATGCTGATTTTGATGAGTGTAAATTAAAAAAGGGAACTAAAAATAGGCCCGGCACATCAGCAGCAGAGACAGGCTGAAGTTATTCCGCGTCCTGAGCGACGGCAACTTTCCTGCTTTCGCTGGAGTCTGTCAGAGCTCAGGAGGCCTTATGGGAGAGCGGAGCTTGACAACATGTCAATATCACTTTAGGAATGTCTGTTTGGGAAGCTCTCAGGGATATATCACATAGCCAGAGCCTCGCTAGCAAAAAAAGGAGAAGACAGATTTGATAGCCTTGGAAAAGTGTGTACTTGATCTGCGAGGCCGCAAAAAAGACAATTAAAAAAAGAGAAAGTAACAATCCTTTGTTTATCACTGTCAACACATTTACTAGACCAGACACGGCGTCTAAGTTCTCGTCTATGCAGAAGGCTGTGGCAGGTTGCGTGATAGGAGAACACTTCTCACTTCTCTTTGTGAATTTATTCAGACAGACAGAGAGAGAGAGAGTTTACTGCTGCTACACCTCCCTCTTAAATCTGTCACTCACTGTCTTCTCTGTACGTGTCAAGATGATTGAATACAAAGTCTTATTTACGCTGACAACTTCAGCCGCTGCTCAGCCAAGCACAACAAACAGCGCTCTGAAACCCGCAGTCAAAACTAAAAACAGCTCTTGCTGCTGAAGAGAGAGCGCTGCCTTCCTTTCCCTTCCCTTCCCACACACACGCAGAGAGAAAGTTGAGACAGCTCTTGAAGCGCTGATGTTCTCTCATCTCGCGTGAGACCGTCGGACGCAGCGTCTCTGGAAACATGCACGGAAATATACAGAATCTGTGGACCAACATCAGCTCAAGGCAGTTCAGACACTTTCAGGGATATTTTATATGTGACCATTGCTAGTCTCCATAGTGTGCCCATTTTTACAGTGGCCTTCAGTGACTTTTTGGAAGAATTTCAACAAGGTAATTTTCTGGCCGTGATTTGATATAGTTAATCTCACACAGTGTAAAATCTTTCAGCAAAGTCAGAAACTATATTAACGACTTCTAAAACTAAACAATAAAGTGTTTTGTGATATAAAATAAAGCGATGAATAACTCTATATGCGGTTTGTCTATGAATCATCCAAAATGATTCTAATGGGCAACACTCTAACAGACGCTGTTGCTATGTTTACTATTATAGTCTGAAATACATTAGGGGCTTTGGCACCGGAGGAACTTAGGAATAATTGGTGAAGTACCCACTTTTTGGCATGTTCACACCACAGGAACTAGGGGTGTACTCACACTAGGCACGGTTGCCATGAACCGGGCCCGAGTACGATTGTCCCCCCTCCCCACTCCCCCTCTGGCCTGCACTCACATAGGGTTTCAGCATTCGTGCCGGAGCACGCTTACGTCATTATGGTGCGACGGTTTCGGGATAAACAAGAAGAGCGGCGCTCTCTGAACACAATGGAGTCCATCGCTTTCTTTGTGGATAATTTTGTGTCGTTTGGTCCACGGTGGTCCACAGCTCTCTCACAGCCTGTTGTTAAACAGATGTGTCGCCTTAGTGGCGTGAAAATTTTCACGAAATCGTGCTGCTCGTATGAGGAGGTTTGCACGTCACGCGTCCTGTTCCATGCTCCAGCACGGTTAGCGCTCACACTGCATGCGAACTGCGCCCGAGTCCAACTGAACCGTGCTCTGGCCCACCTCTTCCAAGCGGGCCAGGGCCGGCCAATCGAGCCGCGCCCAGGCACGGTTCGGAGCACTCACACTAGTCAGACGAACGCGCTTTTGGTGGTCATTTGATGGTCAAATGCACTCGGGCACGCTTCAAACTGGCTAGTGTTGAGTACACTCTAGGAATGATTTTAGTTCTAAACTCCTTTTGAAGGAACAGAGTGGTGCAGGTATGATGTCGCTTTGTAGGCCAACCGGCAGTTAGCATAACACTGATTCTCCCAATAGGATTTTCCCATATGGCTTTTGGATTATCGCTAAAAATGTGATCAACAAAAGTTTATGATATCTTGCGCTTTATAGCCAAAACGTTCAGAGTATCATAACCTTTTATTAATCACAGACCTTGTTTTAGCGATAATACAAGATAATTATCACAGACAAACACAACTTTGATGAATTTTGAAGCCTAAATGCAGTCACCAGAAGTAAAAAGCTAAATGTAAACAAACTACACCACGGCCCTACAAATTCAACCCCACCATCACTAAGCTTCCACAACTCACAGTTTTTATCTAAAAACATTTTTCTCAGAAAGTTTGAGTTAGAATGTTTTATAAGAGCACAATTATAAGCATAACGATGCTGTAATAGTGGACTCAGTTTATCTTTTCAGCATAGATGACATTTACTCTCCTCGACAGCCACTGTCAGTCCCATTTAGCCACTTGTTAGCAGCCAGTGGAGACGAAACAGCTTCAAAAAAATCCTCAGTGGGGTAATATTGGTTTATTTTTATGTTGTAGAATAAAACGTGAAAGTATCAAGACAGACAGCTTGTGTTCACCACAGACCTTATTTCAGCCATTTAACCAAAACCCCATTCAAGAAACCCATTGACTTTAGGAATAGGATGATGGAAACCGGAAAAGCTAAAATGCTGACTCATGTCAATATTTTTGCCTACAAAGTGATGTCATACCTGCACCACTCTATTTCAGCTCCTACTTCAGAGTTGGGTCTAAAACCAGCGCAATAGAAACTACCAGCTGCTTGGCCGAATGGATGAAACACCAGCACCCACCATTTAAAAAAAAAAAGCTGTGTACACACACATATTATATCCTATATTTTACTTCTCAAACTAAATGCACGAATATGGAAAAAGACAGAGTGATAGATAGAGCTCTCAGATTTTAACGCGTTACGAGAAAATCCATTGCAACTTTGAGACCACGCAAAAACATGATTGTGTATTTCTGCTAAGCTGAGAGACTATGGGCATCAACCACACAGAAAATGCTAATAATTTTTCATATACTGTCTCCTTTTTTTATAACAGTTCTATCTAATAAAGTATTACACAGGACTGTTAAACAGATCATAAACTACTCTACTACTATGAACACTGGTCAGACTCTGGCGGTTCTCAGCAGCCATCAGAATAAGTCACAACAACAAGCGCAGCTCAGCCCTGTCCAAAATGGCACCCTAAAAACTTGCGGCCTTCCTATGAGTCTGCAGTTTTATGGAAAGTTGAAGCTTGCACCAACGCGGGCTCAGCAAAGTGCGCATCGAGGGCGCATATTGGAGTGCAAAAGGGCCACTCGTAAGCACCCTGCTGAATTGTTAAATGACAAATCGGATCACAAGCGTATTGGTGGAGAACACTCATTTAAACAGCATCCACACACGCAAAATTGACTGCACATCATTTTTGACATTATTGATAGGCTACTGTATTCAATCGTAATGCAACGTGACACTAATTAAGCCTTTTTAGTAAAAAAAGTTATTGGGCTGTTTGTACCGTCATGTACAAAAAAAGTGAAAGTGCTCCACTTTCTCACATAAGGCAGTGAAACAGCCCATGCTTGAGAGAATAATCAATTCTGGAGCCATCGATATCAACCAATTCAGCACCATTGCCATGGACAGCACCTTGTAACGTTGCACATAAGAATGCATACGGCTATCTTAAGCTGCTTTCCTAAGGTATGGTTCGAGGAACACGCCTAGAAATGGTATACCTTTCAGTTAAGTTATACCTTCAAGAGTCTTTGTAGCACGCTAAGAGACAACTTTATTGGGAAACGCAGCCCTGCAATTATATTAAAGCAGCAGAGTCTTGGGGTGCGTTTCCCGATAACGTAGTCTCTTCAGCGCGCTGGGAAGCTCTTTAAGGTATAACTTTGACAAACTGTGGTAGTAACAAATGGTCAATTTCGATTAATTATCTATCACAACTATTTATATAATAATATATTATATAGACATGTGCACTTTATATGCCTAATAATATGTAAAAAACCACAAAACGTTTCTTGGATTGTTACATTCAGTTATGCAAGCAGTTATGACGTTGCCGAGAAACTCATGTATTCTGCTTCTGTGAACAGTAATCCTTTGATTGTGATTGGCCTTCATCTCAGTCACTTTGACACTGACAAGCGCTGTTATACCGCTGAGGCAGACCAGACTAAAAATGTAACTTTTAAACTTTTTTGTCATCCTAACAGACAGAGCGCTGAGCAAGTCTAATATTTACAGTCAACAGCTGAAACTGTACAGATGCTTTACTTTCAGCAAATAAGCAATTATTGCCATGGGAATGATTCTCTCCAGTTAATAACACTGTATGGTCTAGATTTAAAAATATTTTAACCCAATATTGTCCAGATTTTTGACAAAGATGTCTTAATTACGTGCACAATGCACCCATATAAACATACAATGTAGCTCTTTAGTGACTGGTTACACATACAGTATCTAACTATAGAAACTCCTATAGAAACACATACAAAAGATAAAAAAGGGGTTTTGCCCACACCTTACGAGCACCTAGGTGCATTCAAACAAAGAAATGGAAGCATGAATTAAATACCACCACATGAAACATTATTCTGCAAGTTGTCAAAAGCCCTTCCTAAGGGTTTTAAAACATCTAAAGTCAGCCAAAATAGTTTACAAAATGGAAAAAGAGCGGTAGAGCCTTTGGCAGCTGTAGTTGCCCACAGGCTTAAATGGATTGTGTGCTGTCCCACCTTACCTTATATTGTCCTGTCTTTTCAAAACTCTGGAAAAGTTTCAGCTACTAAAAAGCAATGTTATATATGTTATATATAGACCTAACCAGTTTGTTCCTTCTTTGTGAGCGTGGAATGAATATATGATACTTTGATAACTGTAGGCAGAGAATGACAGATTTTATCCTTTTCATTCATTTGAATAAAAAGAAGAACACTGTCTGGATATAATATATAGATAATAAAAAAGAAAGCATATCGCATCAATTTTGAACTTCTAAATAAGTCTAATAGTGAACCCACTTTTTTATTCTGAGGAGTACAATTGTCCTCTTGGTGTACTTTTGGGCCAGAATATGAGGGAAAACAAAACTGTACAAGATCACAGTGTTGTGTTTTTTGGGGTATTTTTTTTCATCCCTTAAAAAATGTTGCAACAAAGGCCTAAACTTTCATAAACCTTTGGACAAAAATCGAATTGAAGAGAAAAATTCCATTGGGATTAATCTCTGAGTACATAACTCAGAGCAAAATAGTCCCTCTCCTCTAGTGGAAAGAAAGGTAGCATCTACCCCACTCTTTTCTAGCTTTCCTGCAATTTATGGCCATCTCACTTTTCCTGAAATCATGTACAAATCGAAAAGCTTACATATAGAAATGCCTTATACTGTATAAGCAGAGATGTACAGTAATTAGAGAAATGTATTTATTAGGATTAACCACTTGAGATGAATCATCTCATTTTCGAGGGGTCCCATTGTCTCATTGTTAGTTATTTCTATGTGTGTGCCTACCCATGAGAAGGAGGAACAGAAGTGTGCTAGAGCTGAGGACAAGAAACCCAGAGCTGGGAACAAGAAACCTAGAGCAGAGGAAAAGAAGCCCAGAGCTGGGAACAGAGAAGCCCAGAGCTGAGGACAAGAAACTCCTATAGAAACACTCAACTCCTACAGAGCTGAGGACAAGAAACCCAGAGCTGGGAACAAGAAACCTAGAGCAGAGGAAAAGAAGCCCAGAGCTGAGGAAAAGAAGCCCAGAGCTGAGGACAAGAAACCCAGAGGTGAGGACAAGAGAGCCCAGAGCTGAGGACAAAAAGCCCAGAGCTGAGGACAAGAAATCCCAGAGCTGGGAACAAGAAACCTAGAGCTGAGGACAAGAAGCCTAGAACTGAGGACAAGAAGCCCAGAGCTGACGACAAGGAGCCCAGAGCTGAGGACAAGGAGCCCAGAGCTGAGGACAAGGAGCCCAGAGCTGAGGACAAGAAGCCCAGAGCTGAGGACAAGAAGCCCAGAGCTGAGGACAAGGAGCCCAGAGCTGAGGACAAGGAGCCCAGAGCTGAGGACAAGGAGCCCAGAGCTGAGGACAAGGAGCCCAGAGCTGAGGACAAGGAGCCCAGAGCTGAGGACAAGGAGCCCAGAGCTGAGGACAAGGAGCCCAGAGCTGAGGACAAGGAGCCCAGAGCTGAGGACAAGGAGCCCAGAGCTGAGGACAAGAAGCCCAGAGCTGAGGACAAGGAGCCCAGAGCTGAGGACAAGAAGCCCAGAGCTGAGGACAAGAAGCCCAGAGCTGAGGACAAGAAGTCCCAGAGCTGAGGACAAGGAGCCCAGAGCTGAGGACAAGGAGCCCAGAGCTGAGGACAAGGAGCCCAGAGCTGAGGACAAGAAGCCCAGAGCTGAGGACAAGAGAGCCCAGAGCTGAGGACAAGAAGCCCAGAGCTGAGGACAAGAAGTCCAGAGCTGAGGACAAGAAGTCCAGAGCTGAGGACAAGAAGCCCAGAGCTGAGGACAAGAAGCCCAGAGCTGAGGACAAGAAGCCCAGAGCTGAGGACAAGAAGCCCAGAGCTGAGGACAAGAAGCCCAGAGCTGAGGACAAGAAGCCCAGAGCTGAGGACAAGAAGCCCAGAGCTGAGGACAAGAAGCCCAGAGCTGAGGACAAGAAGCCCAGAGCTGAGGACATAGAAGCCCAGAGCTGAGGACAAGAAGCCCAGAGCTGAGGACAAGAAGCCCAGAGCTGAGGACAAGAAGCCCAGAGCTAAGGACAAGAAGCCCAGAACTGAGGACAAGAAATCCCAGAAATCCTTCATGATTTCTAAAGGATCATGTGACACTGAAGACTGGAGGAATGATGCTGGTAAATTCAGCTTTGCCATCACAGGAATAAAATAGAAATATTTTTAGCATATATGACAGTTGAGATCTGACAGGAAACACTGGGTGGAGAGACAGGAACAGGGTCAGCAGACGACCTTAAGTCAGATTCGAACCCAGGTTGGCTGGAGGCACAATTTCTCCTTATGTCAGTGCACTAACCATTAGGCTATCAGCACTGACAATAAATAATTCATTGTTACATTTCTGTAGGCTCATTTAGAGCCATTGTACACCACAAGTGAGATTTCATAACAAAGCATCAATATGATGGCAGATGTAGTACTGATAGCACAAATCCTCCCTCTAAACCTTCAAAATGAACAGCGTACGTTAATTTTTCGTAAACTCCCAACAACTCCTATTAGGCGTACTTTTATTCAGGCTTTACAGTTTGAACATAAATACGTTGCTATCAGCTCACACCAAATGAAATGCAGATGAAAGCCTGAACTGAGAGTCTGAACTTTCATGTCTCCGCTGAGGCTCAGAGGCTCTAACTGCGGGCATTCTCAGATGGGGTTTACTGTGGTTTGTTTATAGGGGTTGAAGGGTAGCCATGGCAGGCAGTGACTGGAAGCTCTCACTCGGGACAGGAGGAAAGTCAAATCCACTCAGACCCGCACTGATTCGATTAAACAACCTACTGAGGTCCGCTGCTCAGGTCTCTCTATCCACATCCAGGGCCGTGGAGGGCCACAGAGACCAAGGCCTCAGCAGGGGCCGTCTGTCCATTCAAAGAGAGAGAGGAGAAAAAACATAATTTATTTAGAGTGTTTACTGTCTACCGTGTTTCTTACCGGGCCTTAGAGAGGAAATTAAATGTTTTACAATTTTCCCCCAAGTATAAAAGAGCAGGCGAACTCTAGGGGTATTCAGCTTCCAAAATGATGAACAGAATGAGTCTCTTTGATTCTCATCACCTTTATCAATGACAGATATAATTTTCCTCTCTCTCTCCGAGTGTTATGAATATTTTACCATGAAGGGCCTGTCCATTTGCTGTAGGGTGACAGAAGGTAAATGTAGATAGAAGGGTCAGTCAATTCTCTCTGTCTCTTTAATATCACACATATTAAAGACTCGCTGATAAAAAAAAAAGGTTTGTCGAAATACATGTTGTGAAAAGGTAACAATGCCTGATTGTTTTTGTAGAAAATAATCCTTGGGTGTATACGTTCCTGTAGCCTAAAAGAAAATTCTTGGACTTTTCAATGCTGTACTACGTATATTAAAGAATAAGCTCCTATTTAGACCTAAATATTTGCAGATATGCATTGGTCAAACGTTACTTATGCTAGATGCAGTATTCATTTTTTATTTGTTTTAAATGTTTTAGTCAAATACAATGTGCTTACAATTTGGTCAATATGTCGTTGTGCCATTGTCATTAATTTTTGACCACTTTACTCTTGCCTAAAGTGGCATTTAATTTTAGTAAATTAAATTGCCATTTGGCTGTTGAATTAAATGGTGTCTTAAATTGTCTTAAATGGTGAGTTCAGTTAACAATTAATACTGTTAACAATAGTATTATTATTTTATTTAAATAAATGTTTAAATAAAAGTTTTCCAACATCTTAATTTTTGTTTTAGGACAATATTTAAAGGATGAACAAAAATGTGTTGGTCATCACATAAAAAATACACACAAAAAAACATTTATATATGATATTATAGTTTTAAAGTGCTGGGAAAAGATGTGTAGTAGGCTATTGTAAGCGTTTGACTATTTCTTCCACATTATCATATTTATGGTCATGGGCGTAATTTCCTATGGGGACAGGGGGACATGTCCCCCCACTTTTCAAAATCCTGTTTGTGTCCCCCCCCACTTTCAAATCAACTTTATAATTTTTAACTAAAATTAAGTCACCTGTTGTTTCTGTCGTTTCATCGCGGCGCCGATTGTGCCCGCATACCTGCTCATTAAAACTTTCAGTGAGCTATTTTTAGAGTGTGCACGCGACGTTCCTGGACGTGGTCGCGCGCATCCACACAGGCTCGTGTTCTGCTCATCAGCGGTTGCGAATGCGGCACAGTCAGCGATGAAGCACCACAAACAACAACAGGTGACTCTAAGCTAGCGTCATATGATCCTGCTCTTATTCATGCAAATGCTTTTAAACCATTTATGCGCGAGAAGACAAAAAGAACGCAGCGCGCTGCCATGTCTTCCTGTCCTGATCCTGATACACACACACATGACGCGTGCCAGTATCGAGTTCTATTTTGCCGCTTGAACAAACAAAAACACACATGCATGGCAAAATGTCCGTTTTGTCGAGTATCCCCACAAGAACAGTCTTGAATGAGTTAAATAAAATCTTAAACGAAAGTAAAGAGTTGTGAGAAAATGAGATGCTGAGATCCTGTCAGCATAACAAGTGACCGCATCCATTAATTCTCTCTCTATAGGTAAAGTTAACCAAAGAACAAAGGGAACAGAAAATATAACTAACTGCTCTTGACTAAATGATGCTTGAAGCTGTTATGTAAGGTTTGTTTTAAGTTAACTTAAATTATAAGTTGTTATATTTTTGAAGCCTAATAAATGTTTAAAATTTGTGGATCATTTTTATTGAGAAATCAGTAGCTATAATATCAGTGATACTGGCCTTCATTCATAAACAGAAGCCATTAAACAATTATTTTAAAGGGTTAGTTCACCCAAAAATGTAAACTCTGTCAGTAATTACTCGCTCTCATGTTGTTCAACCCTGTAAGACATTCGTTCATCTTCGGGACACAAATTAAGATTAAAATAGTCCAAGCGACTACAGTGGCTCTACCTGAAATCTCACGGCCCACAGAGAAGGAAATGAATAGTTGAATAAAGTCGTTATTTTTTTATTTATTTCTTGCACACAAAAAGTATTCTTGTCGTTTGATAAAATTAAGATTGAGCCGCTGAAGTCACTTGGATTATTTTAACGATGTCTTGGACATCGTTAAAGCCTATGGACTAGTATGCAGGAGTGATCCAGCTCTCAGATTTCATCAAAAATATCTTAATTCGTGTTCTAAAGATGAATGAAAGTCTAACGGGGTTGGAACAACATGAGGGTGAGTCATTACTGACAGAGTTTTCATTTTGGGGTAAAAACTATCCCTTTAAATATACTGTCTTTGTTTCTACATTACAGTGGAAATTGAAGTTCACATTATTTGCATTTTTATTTACACACAAAATATTAATGGCTAACATTTTGACTTAATAAAAATATTCTCTAACGTCTTGGCGATCGGCCCCTATAAACAATAAAGACATTTTTCTTATACATATAGCCTACTATTCTTTTTGTCAGAATTTATCATTATAATCAAATTATTTCCTGTTTTTTTGTATCACCATAGTCCCTAAATATACTTCCAGAAAAAGGGATTCAAATCGAAAACATTTTCCCCCATTGTGTGTCCCCCCACTTTTCAAACCAAAGTTACGCCCTTGTTTATGGTTAGAGTTAAGTCACTACATTAGCCTAACATTAGCGCTGTTTGATCTGATATGGTTTATAACTCTGCGCCGAATCGTGAGTGTTTCTCACTGGACTCGTGTAGTGACGATGTTATTAATTCTGAGGCGAATTCAATGGATTTCTTCACTGGATCTCCTCATAACAGTGTTGCTTGTGATCGAGATCGGCCCGTAACTGGCAAGTTCGGAGCTTTGTTTTACTGTCAGTGGTTCGGGTCGCTGCTGCTGCTCGACGGTCTGAATCATATATGAGTAGCGTATTTTTGTTCCACTTTCATTTTGTTTGCATTTGCTGCTAGGTAACGACTAATGAGTCGATTTATTGCTCAGACGCACAGGTTGTGATATTGGTCTCCGTCTTCTTCCCACACACGTTTACGTGCGGTGATTCTTGTCACGGATTCATTTGACGCGCCCTTTCCACGCTAAACCATGCATTTGAACGTGTGGCAAATTTACCTGGTCGCACATGTACGACTGGATATAAAATTCAGTCACACAATCTCAAATTTTGGTCGCAGTCTGGAGCCCTGAAAGCGATTCAATATTACTGCTTTTTCTACTAAAAATACTGTGTATAGTTAATATTTTATCCTACCAAACATCAACTTCTAGAAGAACTCTTAGAATCCAAAGATTCTTATCACAAACAATCAGTTTTGACCACGTTACATTTAAAAAGTAGTGATCAGCTCAATCAGGGTTTCTGCAGGTTTCACAAAGTCAAATTTAAGACTTTTTAAGACCTTTTTAAGACCATTATGAATGAAATTTAAGACCTATATCACGACAAAAAAAAAAAACGTACAAAAGGTAAATGCGTAACGAGTCTTAAAATTATTTGCAAAGTAATTGATTTTATTCAAACTTAACATTCAGCGAAAATCAGTACAAACGGTCCCATGATTTTGGAAATTTGTTCGTTTTCTGTTTTTATAAAATCCCCTATTCCAAAGCGCGCAAGTAGGCCATTTAATCTTTCCCACACCTGAAGGAAACAACGTTTGAAACAATGTAGGACTGGTGTCTTGTCACCGTGTGGAGAACACAGAGGACCTCCGCTATTAGTGTTGGCTCTGATCAAAAAGCAAAATCCAAATCAGCTAAATCTGATCCAAAATTCAGATATATCAAGCCAAGTATCGCTAAACTTAGCTTCCACATCCCCATAGCTAAATAAAATCCATTTTATGCCTGTCTGTGGTATCTGAGATACGCGCCAATAACGCAAAACCTCCAAACTGATAGGCTGTTGCATGTTGGTCTATTTTGTAGTCGTAAAACAGCGAATTAAGAACTACAACCACGTAATATAAATTAAAAACCCATTTCAAAGCGTTGCGGAAGCATTTCAATGAGACGTTTACATGGACATAGGAAAATTAAGACCTGTTTAAAAGATTTAAGACTTAGAACACAATACTTCAGCAAATTTAAGACTTTTTAAGGCCTTAAATTGTGATTTTGAAATTTTAGACTTTTTTAGACTTTTAAGATCCCGCGGAAACCCTGTCAATACTTTGACCATCTCATATGAACCAAATATAGGGTCTAAATGGTGCTGGCGTTGTTTGATTTAAAATCGTAACTCTTTGAGAGTCATAAGAGGCCGTGAGCGTCGCCGGCGCTTCTAAATGACAAGCTGACTATTACACCATAAAAGCACCACCAATTTAAATTGCAAAACAGGTTGCCAGGTCTCTTCAGAAGCAATCTCTGTGAGCATTTCGCAAATGTATGAAATAAATATAAAAGGGAGGGATATGTAAACTGAGGGTGACGGAGCACTACTTCGAGGCGAGTAGGTAATGCTGCAGCTATTCATCACGGTGGAGAAGAAGAATCCTTGCCGTCCCCTAGCATATTCTACATATGAAGGCCATCATGCAAATGAGTGTGACCTTTTCTGGGCTCTTTTATTCAAGTTCACATTCAATGGAGAAATGTGTACATACGCTAGGCAAGCAAGCGCACGCAGACACGCACACGCCCGAAAATTATATCGAGGCATAAACAAGCACTCCTCCCTTCTTCAGCCAGAAACACCATAGTGACTAATTACAGCAATCAATGGGAGTACAAACAGAGCGAGCTAGACAGCTGTGAGAGAGGCAGGCCTGTCTGGACCGGGCCGAGTGTTTCAGTTCGTCGAGGCTTTCGGAAAAAGTATGTCTTTTGACAAGTCAAATATGACAGGGCTGTCTTTAGGCCTTCTTTCCTCGGAAACCCCTTGGAAAGACTGTCAAACAAATAAATAAATAAACACGCACAAGCCCAACTGCCAGTAGACTGTATAATTGACAGTAGGCGAACCGGCCAAGTTACATACCCTTACAATGACTTTGAACTTTTCTGCTTGTAAAGATTAGGCATAAATATTGTAATATTGAAATGAAAGATGCCCGCTTACAAGATGGAGGAAGATGTGTTGGGGGATGGGGAAGGGGTGGTTGGTTCGGTATCTCCTGTGCATCAGTAAGCAGACTGGGCCTCCTCTCTGCACAGACAGTTATGGATAGGAAACATTATCAGCCATGGTAATTAAAGGCAAAACTTATACATGCTGGGAGGGTGGAGGGGGGCATCACACACACCCACCATTTATCACACACTCTGGCTCTGGCAGAGAGCAGATGAGGTGGACCGTTCCACCTCTATAAGCATTTACATGCTTGTGCTGGTCAAACGCTTAGGTATTTGCCCCGTGATGTGATCCTGAGAAACAGAACTCACGTTAGCATGAAAAACTAGA
This sequence comes from Hybognathus amarus, assembly GCA_030378365.1. Lineage (NCBI taxonomy): Eukaryota > Metazoa > Chordata > Actinopteri > Cypriniformes > Leuciscidae > Hybognathus > Hybognathus amarus. The sequence goes on from JAQIUQ010001378.1 coordinate 696,351, forward strand.
TGTAAATACAATTAAATGGCAATAGAGAGGAGAGAATGCTTTTGGCTTTTGAAGAATTGCATAGCCTAGGAACAGGAAGAAAAAAAGCACACATGAGATCTCTTTAATAACTCGAAATTGATATGGAAATAGATATTTTTACTTAAAGCTACACTGTGTAACTGTTTTAGTTTACTCTTAGCTACAAACCTTTAGTTCTTTCAGAAATATATGTGCTCATTAATGTATATTTACTTTGTTCAAGTAATAAAGTATTCTCGTGAGTGTATGATATGCCATTGAAAATACATACGGGTAAGGGGTTCTAATGTCGGTCGCCATGTTGCCCCTCCATCTTGAAAGTACATTAGCCAAAGAGGGACATACCCATTAATTCAAGCTTCGCCTTTCGCGTTTACGTTTGAGTTAACACTCATGGACGAGGTTCGACTGGAAGCCATGTTAATCACTGGCAACTACATTGGCCACCGTAGGAGTTAAAACGAAATCGAATTGAGAGGAACAGAAACTAATATTCACTGGATGGTCATATACCTTGTCACCGCTAGTATGGGGTAAATATCACACAGTGTAGCTTTAAATAGTTTGCAGATATTTCTCCTAAGAAAATGGTAATCTCACGTTTCTCCTTTAGAGTTTATGAAGAGATCTTAATAATGTTGTTAACTCTTAACATATTTACCAAAATACAAATCTTAAAATCCAGTTATAGATTTTATATTTAATCAGTGGTTTACAAAAAGTTATTGAAATTTCTGGAATCACAAAATGAATCAATTCATTTCAATCAATACTTCTAATTGAAAAGAGGTTTGAAAACAAGGCAAGCAGCTCTGACATAATTCCCACAATATCAGGAAGATGTCCAAAATATTTTCGGATAAGGGCAGCATACAGATAACGGGGGGTCTTCAAATCAAAAGGGTTAAAGAAAGGTAGCCTGGTTAAAACCAGACCATTCTCAGTTGTAACTGGTCTGGCAAAGCGTCATAGACAAATCATTTCCATAGGGGCGTGGAGCCAACGTACGTCTGCGGATAGACTTAAAACCAATCAGAGTGATGAAGAATGATGAACATATGCAGAGCGCGGAGAAACATCTTCGAGTGTTGTTCTTTGCTCGGTTTTTAACAAAAAGGAAATGTTCAAATTGCTTAAAACAGACGCGATAGCAGATTCGAACGAGTGTTGTTCGACGGTGGCATCCATCTTTGTAATGTACTGTAGGCTTCAAAATCCCAGCGCTGTCGTCATCGTGTAAATCCCACCCCAACGTTTCTGATTGGTGCCTCAATTACGACGGATTGGAAATGGGCTTGAATGAGCTCTTTGCCAGACTAACTTTCAGAGCAAATCTAAATTTGCCGGAAGTTGTCTGTGTTTTCACAGGCTAGGTTAAAGGGATGGTTCACCCAAAAATGAAAATTGTGTCATAACAATTATGTTGTATCTTTCTTCTATTGACCACAAAAGAAGATATTTTTAAGAAAATAACTATAAGACCAGTTTATCTGGGCATGCCATGTCAAGTCACCTTTGATAGTAAATGCAATACAATTGTTGTTCATTTATATTTAATAATGTAAGCATTATTTAAAAAACAAAACAATAGTAATCAACACTTAAAGTGTGCTTAAAGTGTTATTAACATGTTGTATTATTGTTTTTGTGAGATATTGTGACTGTTGCAGTGTGCATAGAAAGAGTGTGTTTTTATTTAAACCCTATTTTATTTAAAGCCCAAAACCCTTTTATTTAAAGGCTTAATTTATGTCCCGTAGAACGTAGTCTGCTTTAAAATGACCCAGTGAGTATGTTGTTTAAACAACCGAGACGCTTGCTGTGCATGCTTCGTGGTGATTTGATGTGTTTTATAGACTTGAAATTGCTCCCCCCAGCCCACAACCCTGGTGTATGTCTCATTGTGTTTATATATATATATATATATATATATATATATATATATATATATATATATATATTTTTTTATTTTTTTACTTTGCTAAAGAATTACTAAACAAAACATCTGAGATTCCATTAAATTTCCTGCACCAAGGAAGGTGATGGATCTACTCTGATAGCCAGTCTGGACATTTCTTGTTTGATCATCTTTAACATCTTGATCTTATTGCTCTTGTACTTTTAATCAGGCATGGTTATAATTATCTTACACCTAATTGTATACATGCAAAAGCCCATTTATCCACTGTAAAGCTTTACTTCATCACCTGCGAAACCTGCACGTTTGTACTCTATGCGGGGACTATTATGCTACCCTATTCCCACATCTCCTGATCCTCACATTGAACATGCATGCATGGATACTTCACATTCTGTATTACAGAGCTTAGGTATGGTATAATTCTGAAATATAATTTGTGTTACATCATATATATTGTACTTTGCTTTAAAAATCCAGCCACAACACAGAACTTGAGCCTAGACCCACAATCTAGTCATGATGGGAGCAGAGTAAAGCTCTTCTATGACGGGGAAAAGGGCAACCAAGGATCATGATGCCCTGTGTGTATGTGTGTCAGCCTTGAGATGAAGCACCACTCTGGCACACTTCACGTCATGGAGAGCGACATCTCCAGCCTGCCAGGACCAGTCAGCACCAGCACTGTCACAAACACACACACTCACACATGCACTCTGGGTTTCTCACTTGCTCGCTCACACACACGTCTACAGGCGTCCTGCAGATACCGACACTGTGCTGGAACAGCAGGAATCCAGCACATCACATTACCATCAAAACCTGCACTGCAGAGACAGGTCAGTGTCACATACACTTTGACATACACACAGAAAGAAAGAAAGAAAGAAAGAAAGAAAGAAAGAAAGAAAGAAAGAAAGAAAGAAAGAAAGAAAGAAAGAAAGAAAGAAAGAAAGAAAGAAAGAAAGAAAGAAAGAAAGAAAGAAAGAAAGAAAGAAAGAAAGAAAGAAAGAAAGAAAGAAAGAAAGAAAGAAAGAAAGAAAGAAAGAAAGAAAGAAAGAAAGAAAGAAAGAAAGAAAGAAAGAAAGAAAGAAAGAAAGAAAGAAAGAAAGAAAGAAAGAAAGAAAGAAAGAAAGAAAGAAAGAAAGAAAGAAAGAAAGAAAGAAAGAAAGAAAGAAAGAAAGAAAGAAAGAAAGAAAGAAAGAAAGAAAGAAAGAAAGAAAGAAAGAAAGAAAGAAAGAAAGAAAGAAAGAAAGAAAGAAAGAAAGAAAGAAAGAAAGAAAGAAAGAAAGAAAGAAAGAAAGAAAAATAGACAAACAGGAAGAAATAACTAGGTAAGGAAGGAAGTATACAAGCAGACAGTAAGAAAGGATGGAACACAGATAGACAGAAAGCAAGGGACACAGATATGATAGAAGACAGACGGAACGTAAAGAAATGGAGAATATTAGATAGGAAAGAAAACAGAGAGGCAGAAAACAAAGGTAGGAACACAGATATACAGGGAAAAGACATAAAAGGAAGAAAGGAAAGACAAAAGGACAAAGGAAGGGTAAAACAGAAAAAACATCAGATTGAAAGAAAGACGGAGACAGAAAAGGAACATTGACAGACAGGAAGAAAGATCGAGAAATGAATGGACAAGCAGACAGGAAAGAAAGAATGAAACACAGACAGAAAGGTAAGGAAGGAAGAAGAATGGGAAGGAAAATGGGAAGAAAGACTGGAACAAAGACAGACAGAAAAGGAAGGAAGGAAGAAGGAAGGAAGGAAGGAAGGAAGGAAGGAAGGAAGGAAGGAAGGAAGGAAGGAAGGAAGGAAGGAAGGAAGGAAGGAAGGAAGGAAGGAAGGAAAGGAAGGAAGGAAGGAAGGAAAATGGGAAGAAAGGTTGGAACAAAGACAGACAGAAAGGAAGGAAGGAAAGGAAAATGCGAAGAATGGCCGGAACAAAGACAGACAGAAAAGGAAGGAAGGAAGGAAGGAAGGAAAATGGAAGAAAGGCTGGAACATAAACAGAAAAGGAAGGAAGGAAGGAAAATGGGAAGAAAGGTTAGAACAAAGACAGACAGAAAAGGAAGGAAGGAAGGAAATGGGAAGGAAAAATGCGAAGAATGGCTGGAACAAAGACAGATAGAAAAGGAAGGAAGGAAGGAAATGGGAAGAAAGGCTGGAACAAAAACAGAGAAGGAAGGAAGGAAGGAAGGAAGGAAGGAAGGAAGGAAGGAAGGAAGGAAGGAAGGAAGGAAGGAAGGAAGGAAGGAAAATGCAAAGAATAGCTGGAACAAAGACAGACAGAAAGGAAGGAAGGAAGGAAGGAAGGAAGAAGGGAAGGAAGGAAGGAAGGAAGGAAGGAAGGAAGGAAGGAAGGAAGGAAGGAAGGAAGGAAGGAAGGAAGGAAGGAAGGAAGGAAGGAAGGAAATGGGAAGAAAGGCTGGAACAAAAACAGAAAAGGAAGGAAGGAAGGAAGGAAGGAAGGAAGGAAGGAAGGAAGGAAGGAAGGAAGGAAGGAAGGAAAGGAAGGAAGGAAGGAAGGAAGGAAGGAAAATGTGAAGAATGGCTGGAACAAAGACAGACAGAAAAGGAAGGAAGGAAAATGGGAAGAAAGGCTGGAACAAAGACGGACAGAAAAGGGAAGATCACAGGCTGATTGGAAGAAAGGAACACAGACAGAAAGGAAGACAGGCAAGTAATGAAATAAAATAGACAGGAAGGAAGAATACAAAAAGAAGGGATAGAAGATGGACAGAAAGGAAAGAATGATGCAATAAATTGCCAAATTGCACATTTTCTTTATTATAATAATGTATTTCCGCATTAAGACAATGTAACTTTTTTTTAGTATGGATCCATTTGAAATTTCTGAATGTGTTTATCTACAAAACATAATTGTCCATTTGCATATTAATGACCTAAAAGCTTGGTTTGGTCTGATAATAATTTACAAGACAGAAAACCAGGAAGTGACAAGAACACTTTCCAGGCATTAAGGGCTTACAAGGACAGAAGCTGGCATGCAGAACGACATGAGAGGACGAGTGTTGTTGATGGAAGACATCAATGATACCCTGCACATGATCTCACTACATAAAACTTTTACAAGTGAAGGGGCATTTGGGACCCATCACACACACATATGGAAAGTGAGATGGCCAGTACGGAGCAGTAGAAAGCAAACTGAAGCGAGAGAACGCGAGAGGAAGAGATGGAGAGACTGATAGGCGCTGATCTTCATGATAAGCACTCCTGACAACTTGTGAGCGGTTTGCTGGTAGGACACTAATTGCCAGTGAAAGGTGACCGGGAGAGAGGCAAAGCAGCTCAGCTCAGATAGGCCTCTCGCCTCGGTCCGACATGATACCCTACGACAGCACACATCCTTGTATCAAAAACCGAACACACACACTTGACACCAACCCATCACTCTCTGCAAAAACGGCACACTGATACTCCCCTGGCACCCAGAGAAAAAAAATGGAGGGAGGGCGAGAGGCAAGGATACAAGGATGAGAGAGATGAATCGTATTTACAGGTAGCCCTCGGTGGTGAGGTTGAAGTTGAACTGCCTGGAAAGAAAAATGAAGGTGAGACCCATGAACTGAGTGCCATTTAACTGGCCAAGACTGAACCTTTTCCACTCATCTACCCAATGACGTACAGAAGCCGAAGGCACACACTACACAGTGAAGAAAGACTCATTGTTAATTAGGGGTGCTTGCCAAGGTACTCTTGCACTTGCAAGTCCACAATGTACAAAAACATTTGACACAATAAAGAAAATTGTGAATAAATTTGTAATGTTTTGAGATTCACTTTATAATAAAGCTTTTTCTGAGAATGATGTCAAAATTGCAAGAGTAGCTAATATTAATTAGTAACATTTTGAAAATAAAATCAGATTATTATAGAAATATTTTGAGATTAAAGTAAAATTATGAGAATAAGTAGTTCTGACAGTTAGTTTAGTTCTGACTGTGAAATTTAGCTCTGACGATTCATTCAAAATTAGAATAAGAATAAAGTTATAATATTTGGAGAAAGTCAAAGCATTCTGAAATAACAGAATATTACAGTACTACTGTACAGTAGACTGACTATAGTCGGAAGGTCTCTTGTTCTCACAAAGGCTGCATTTATTTGATCTGAAATAGTCATTTTATCAAAATCATACATGTTTTCTATTGTAGGCAAAGCTAAACAGGCAAAGCTCTGTGTAGGCAAAGCTAAATTTTCAATCCCGTGACCTCTCAGAAACCATTCTAATATGTTGATTTGGTGTTCAAGAAACATTTCTTATAATCATTATGAAGAAAACAGCTCAAAAGAACAAGCATTTATTTTAAATATATTTTCTGTATTAAAGTAAAAGTCTTTACAGTCTTGAACTTTTTATTCTCAAAACAATAGTTTATTGTAATAAGTAAATCTTAAATGTATTGAATTTTTGCCATTTTTAACATGTTACATAAATGTTGTTGCACTATATATATATATATATATATATATATATATATATATATACGTATACATATATATTATGGTGGCCGAGAGAGCTCACCGCGCTGCAACCTGATGATGACGCAGGCAAATACAAAAAAATCGTGTGCAAATATAAAAATGCGTGCAAATACTAAATAAACATCCGCAAATTAGGAAAAACATCTTCATCAGTTCCACAACACACGTGTGCTCCAAGTACTCACAACACAACCAAATACAGAAACGCGCTGCAAACGTTCACAACACCACCAAATACAGAAACGCGCTGCAAGGGTCCACAACGGAAATGTTTCCGGGAACCAAATAAGTGACGGACCCGACTGGGACTTGCTTATAGACCATTTCACAAGATGTAAACAACACTGGTCCAGAAGCACTTCCTGTTTCAGTTTTTTAACACTACATAAAAGCTGGGATATCATAAAATACAACCAACAGAACATTTAAAACTGAATCAAAAAGTTAAACAAACATCTTTAAGATGTTTTCTTTACATGTGAAATAAAGAAAACAGTTACAAACTGAAACAGGAAGTGTTTCTGGACCAGTGTTGTTTACATCTTGTGAAATGGTCTATTGCTTGTGAGCTTCCCCATGCCCTACTCCCTTCAAAGGGCAGACGGCAAAGCTCTTCAAGTGGGAATTTGGCGTGAGCATGGCACTAGTGTGTCATTTATGTAGCCGTTTGGAACTTGATGAAGGGAGCAACAATAGAAAACGTAATGTAATTATTTTTACCTAGGATGTTCCTATGACAACGCAGCACTTTGTCCATCAGCTGTATAGCTGTTCTGACGACAGAAATATAATGATTTACATAACGATTGCAAATAAATTCTTTATTTTTTATTTTTACTTTATATAAATCTGTTAAAATATCCGTTTTATATATCTGTATGTCAGTGCCATACATTACCTAGCAGCTAACATTTTTAGGAAACTTTTCGGTAACGCTTCCTTGGTAACGCTTCCTTTTACAGTACAGTACTTACAGTGTACTTACCTAGAAAGTACTGACTAAAATAAGGTAAGTACATGGAACAGGGTTAGGTTTAGGGGTGGGTTCAGGGTTAGTACTTTATTACCCAGTAATTGTAGTGACTAAAATAAGTACATAGTATTTACATGGGTAACTGGACTGTAAAAGGAAGCATTACCAACTTTTCTCAAGAAAATGTAAACATAAAATGAAACTATTTGTATAGTGTAACTGATGTATAGATTAATATCTTGCCTTCATGTTCTTCTAGATCTTTATTTATTTATTTAGTATAGTTTTCAGATCATTGTTCTTTTCTCATTTGTATTGTGATGACATTGAACATATTGTTAACACATGTTGTACATTGTACACAAGTTGTATGTCATAATAAATTGAATCTCTGTGTTTTGTGGGGGAAAAGTCAAAAGAAATTAAATAAAATAAAGTAGAATTTTGAGTAAGCAAGGGGTATAGACGAACTATAAACAAATTATTATATTATAATATTATTTATATATACAATATTATTTTAATAGTATAGTTTATTTATGAAAAAATATAGGCTTTGACTTCTTATCAATAAAGGTTTTTTGCTGTAAGCACGTCCTGTGTATGCTATGAGCACGTCCCAGTCGGGTCCGTCACTTATTTGGTTCCCCGGAAACATTTCCGTTGTGAACGTTTGTAGCGCGTTTCTGTATTTGGTTGTGTTGTGAGTACTTGGAGCACACGTGTTGTGGAACTGATGAAGATTTTTTTCTTAATTTGCGGATGTTTTTTTGTATTTGCACGTGTTTTTATATTTGCACACAGTTTTTTGTATTTGCATGCGTCTTCATCAGATTGCAGCGCGGTGAGCTCTTCGGCCACCGTACATATATATATATATATATATATATATATATATATATATATTAGAGCTGTCAGTTAAACGCGTTATTAACGGCGTTAACGCAAACCCATTTTAACGGCGTTAATGTTTTTATCGCGCGATTAACGGTCTTTTGTCCTAGCAAACTTTGTAGTTTTTTCACATACTTTTGCAACAGGATGCGGCATGCGTCCTGATCCATTGCGGCGTCTCGCGCTCGTCATCCACTCGAAGCCGGCTCGCAAGCCCAAACGAGTGTGTGCGGCGTGCCTGTTGTTTTGTTTCCGGTCTAGCTAGATCCGCTTGCGCTTTGGTCAAAGAAGCAACGAAACGTCCTCGCGCGGCGCAAGCAATTGAAATGAATGGGTTTCAGAGCGCAGCGCGAGGACGTTTTGTGCCGCACACACTCGTTTCAGCTTGCGAGCCGGCCAAATAGTAACGTTATGTTTTGAGTGGATGACGAGCGCGAGACGTCGAAATGGATGCCAATGAGATTCTGAATGTAAAGTTTACTTTTAAAAAGTTGCCAAATTGTCCCATTGACAAGACCAAAGCGATCTGTGTGTTTTGTCATTATGAACTGTGCTATCATCATTGCAGCACGTCCCAGCCTGAAACACCACTTGATGATGGCCAAGCAAACACACACACAAACACAGATGATGCAAATTCTCCACCCCCTCGTCAATATCAGGACCTCGTCAGTATTTCTTTCACCCTTTTATTGATGGACAGTGTTGCATTGTGTGAGAGATTATTTAGGCTATATATGTTAGAGTGAAATTGAACACTATTCCAATGTTATTTTCAATAATAATAATTAAAAAAAAAACATTTGCACTAAACAAGCCAATCCACTTTTCCATGTTGATAAGAGCATTAAAATGAAAAAAAAAAAAATGCAACAAAAAGAAATCAAAAGACATTAAGAATAGATAAAAATGTGCGATTAATCACGAGTTAACTATGACATTAATGCGATTAATCGCGATTAAATATTTTAATCGTTTGACAGCACTAATATATATATATATATATATAACGGTTAATAACGAACGAATAACGGTTAGTTCGGAAGCAATAAGGTACGAGAGGCAAGTGCTGTAACGTGAATAAGCACAGCCTCTCGTACCTTATTGCTTACATATATATATATATAAATATATTGGTGGCAGCAAGTATCTTAAGCAAACAGTACGCAACCTAAGCAAGTCGCTTTACAGTGATAAAAGGAAATGAATTCAACAAAGATTGTGTTGACTATACAGCAGCTCTAGAATAAAGTCATTAGCTCAAGTAAGTTTGTAAGATGTAAAAATCATTAGTTATTTTTAACTAGATAAATATTATATTACTATTATATTAAATATTGTACTTTAGTCAAGAAATCTAATTTAGTTAAAAATCATTAGTTATCCACAACACTGTTTTCAACTGAAAACAGAAAACTTTTAATGTGTTCTGGCCATTCATTTACATGTCAATGGCATTTTGGTGGCCTGAGAAAGCAAACTTTGAAATAGGTTCCAATGACATCACTGTTTTCTCCAGAGCAAGAAATTTTCTTTTGTTATTTTATTTTAGATCTGCAGTACAGCAGAAACAAAGTTGCTTTAAAACAATCTGTATTGTAAAAAGCGCTATATAAATAAAGGTTACTTGACTTGATATGCATATTACATGTTTATTCTACAGGCATGTGCGTTTAAGTGCAAGGGCACATATTTTTTCTTTACAAAATGCAAATTACTTGTTTGGCATGCATACTACAGCGTTTTTAGTCATTTCCGTGGATCCGCGTGAACGGGAATCATTTTGATAACGTTTTCATTTGTACAGAAGAAAAAAGCAAACAATACAATGCCCTTAGAAACACCCTAGAAACTGCATGGAAACTGTGGCAACCACCCATAATTCGTATTCTCTTCAGAAGACATACATGCTACAGTTATTATGCTTACAGCAGGCATATAAATTTCGTGAAATTCATTAGGATTATTTGCAGTTTTTATGGGGTCTCTCAGGTCAGAGCTCTGACAGCGATTAACGTCTCAACGTGAACGAAAAATTACATCTGCGTTTTCCGATTAATATCCCTGGGCTTGTGAAACAATGCTGTTGAACTGTACAACACATACTGAATGACAGAGTGAGAGAACTGGCTGCAAAAATTATTCCTGGCAACATACATCACCAGCGCAAATTCCATAAGGACAATTTGCAGCTTATGTGGAAAAATAAGTTAGTTATGGAGGTAAGAGAGGTGAAGACAGCAGAAGAGAGAGAGAAAGAGGGATGGAAGAGGTAAATTTATAACGACCGAAGAGTTTGGCAATAACTCCTGCCGAGAGGCAGCTGTCTGGATGGCGACAGGACTGCTAGTGGACAGTGGCCACAGGAGGATAGCAACGCGTGAAAACCAAAGTAATGGTTAGCCCGTGCTAGCGTGTGTCATAGGTAATCAATGCAGGAGGGAAGTACAGGGTTACAGGGAAAATAAAATGGCCTGGTAGAGTTGCATCAGAGCTGACAGATCTCCAATAAGAAGATGCTTGCTCCTCCCCTCCAACCCATAATCACAGTCCAATCCCATCCAGACCTCCTGGGGCACAGAAAGTGTTAGGCCTTCACTTTCTGACCTTTTGACCTTCGTTCATCATCTTTCCTGCTATTCCTTCCTTTTTCCTGACTTGTTTTCCTCTTCATTTCTAGTCTAAATGGACTGTCTACATATTTGGTTCTCTGAAACAGAAGTCATAGTTGGGTAAACTTGGTGATGAATGGAAAATACAACCAATTATATAACTTTTGCATTCACACATGCCAACAGCAATTAAAAAAAAACTACAATAGTGTTTCTATGACTTTCTTATACAAAACATATCGAGTTGAGAGTTTATGTTGGTCGGAATATAGAGAAAGATATCAAATTTGCCATTACTCTCTCAGCTATTGTAATAGAAAGTCTAGTTTTTTAGAGTACTATTCTGTTATATAATGACAAGGTAATATAACACTGCAAAAGAAAAAAAACATGGTAGCAACATTAACGGATTGTACTTAAATGTAAATTTTTTCTAAAAAATTGGTAGCACTTTATTTTACCGTCCTGTTCCCCCTGTACATACTACTACTAAAGTAATTTCAATAACTGGGTACAATCCTAACCCCATGTACGTTATCAGGGACGTGCACAATTTTGAGGGGCAGTTGTTCTGAAGTCTCATTTTTTTCTCATTCAAAAAGCCTTTTCACTCGGGGAAAAAAATGCTTACTTTATTAAATTTAACAGGTTATTACTATATCCTTTTTACAGTCTTTTACCATTAAAATGAAGATAAATTTTTACAGTGTAAAATATTCTGTAAAAAAGGTCCATTAAGATGCTATTCTAATCTGTCCTGACAAGACACCACATTTCCCTATACTCCTAATGCACTGCAGGCCCTCAGGGCCATCCTTTGTGGCTTAATCCACCTGGCGCATATGCAACAAAGAATCTTACAGAAGTCTCTCTCTTCCTATTGATCTGGCTGGTGTGTAGAAGCTGGATCTCTTTACAGTGTGGTGCCAGACTGTTGGAGCCAGAGCTCTGGACGTCTGCTCTCACTAGGACTGATGACGACACCCTGAGGATCCTCTCCACATGGACCTGAAATAATAAAACCCTGCTCGCGCCCTCCATCACACTCTCAGCAGTCGATACATGTGCTGCACACACTGAAATATGCGAGGACATCATGCCCGCACATGAGGAGACTGTGATGGTATTTATGTCATGTGGCTGGAATACAAAAAGCCTGTTTGTGAATGTCAGTTGCAAAATTGCTTTTTTGATGCTTCAATTTATAAACGAAAACACGTAAGAAGGCCTGAGATCAGTCAGAGTTTGCTCTAACCGATCATGTTATTCATCCCAGAGGGCTAAAATAAATCTGACTGAACAGATGAGACAGCTAATGACTGCAAAAGGGTTTGCCCTTTTTTTCTTTTTTTATGTAGGAGTTTGTAATAATAACAAGATGATCAGTGTTGGGAGTATAAAATAAACTACTAACTAGAAATAAACTACTGGGAGTATAAAATAAACTACTAACAATACTAACTATATTTTTTTATAGTAGCTCAGAAGCAATTCAAATTCATTTTGTTATTTTGTTAGGGTTAGAGTTATTTTGTTGAGACAGTTCAGTGAATGAACAATTCAGCGAATTGCCAAAAAAAGATAATTTGAAGATAAATTCTCTGTTGTGCCCCTAAGTATATATACAGTATATATACAGTATATATATATATATATATATATATATATATATATATATATATATTAGGGCTGTCAGTTTAACGCGTTATTATCGGCGTTAACGCAAACCCATTTTAACGGCGTTAATTTTTTTATCGCACGATTAACGGTCTTTTTTAACGGTCTTGTCCTAGCAAACTTTGTACTTTTTTCACATGCTTTTGCAACAGGACGGCATGCGTCCTGAATCCTGATCCATTTCGGCGTCTCGCGCTCGTCATCCACTCAAAGCCGGCTCGCAAGCCCAAACGAGTGTGTGCGTCGTGCCTGTTGTTTTGTTATACGGTCTAGCTAGATCCGCTTGCGATTTGGTCAAAGAAGCAACAAAACATCCTCGCACGGCGCAAGCAATTGAAATGAATGGGTTTCAGATAGCAGCGCGAGGACGTTTTGTGCCGCACACACTCGTTTCGGCTTGCGAGCCGGCCAAATAGTAATGTTACGTTTTGAGTGGATGACGAGCGCGAGACGCCAGATCTGTGTGTTTTGTCGTTGTGAACTGAGCTATCATCATCGCAGCACGTCCAGTCTGAAACACCACTTGATGATGGCCAAGCAAACACACACACACACACACACACAGATGATGCGATTCTCCACCCCCTCGCCAATATCAGGACCTCGTCAGTATTTCTTTCACCCTTTTATTGATAGACAGTGTTACATTGTGTGAGAGATTATTGGTATGTTAGTGTGAAATTGAACACTATTCCAATTTTATTTTCAATAATAATAATAAAAAAAAACATTTGCACTAAACAAGCCAATCCACTTTCCCATGTTGATAAGAGCATTAAAATGAGAAAAGATTATGTAACAAAAAAATCAAAAGACATTTAGAAAATGTGCGATTAATCGCAAGTTAACTATGACATTAATGCGATTAATCGCGATTAAATATTTTAATCGTTTGACAGCACTAATATATATATATATATATATATATATATATATATATATATATATATATATATATATATATATATATATATTAGTGCTGTCAAACGATTAAAATATTTAATCGCTAATATATATAATATATAATATATATATATATATAAATATAATATATATATATATATAAACACATACACACACTCACAGGCCACATTATTATGTACACCTGCTGGTACTGGGTTTGACCCTCTTTTGCCTTCAGAACAGTCTTAATTCTTCGTGGCATACAGTAGATTTAACAAGGTGCTAGAATCATTCCTCCGGGATTTTGGTCCATATTTATATGATAGCATCACACAGTTGCTGCAGATTTGTCGGCTACACATCCATGATGCGAATCTCCCATTCATCAAATCTCAAAGGTGCTCTATTAGATTGAGATTAGATCTCAGTTTTTTCAGTTTCTTTATGTGATACCAGACGAACAATATGTGGAGCATAATGGCTGTTGTCAGACTCCTTGTGCATACAAAAATCTTACTGGATTATTAATTAATGGCAAAATGAATGTTTGGAAATATAAACTGATATCCTACTGACATGCTACAGTAAAGGATTCGGTAACACTTTACTTGAAGGGGTGTGCATAAGACTGACATGACACCTTCATAACCATGACATGTCATGTGTCTTGAATATGAAGTAGGGTTTATGCATGTTAATGACAACTGTCATTAAGTGTCTTTCGCTCAATAATGACATTTTGAATGCAAATATGACATTGTTTAAGATGTCTTTGTTATGACATCTTGACATAAACCAATACATCATAACCTGTCAGTGTCTTTGTCATGACAACTTGACATAAAATTAATTTAAACCGTCATGTGGTTGGCTTTGATATTGGCTGTCATGAGGCATTATAACAGTGTCATGAATATTTTTCGTGACCTCAACTACAGTGGTACTAATTGAATTTGTCATTAAAACGTTATAATGGCTTCATGACAGTCAATGTCAAAGTCAACCACATGACAGTTTAATATAATGTTAACCAATAAAGCTAGATGTTTTTTAAGTTTGATAATTAATCTGCTATGTCATGTTTATGACGGGTTGTGTTGTCTTAGTAATGTCAAGTTGTCATGACAAAGACACTGACAGGTTATGATGTATTGGTTTATGTCAAGGTGTCATAACAAAGACATCTCAAACAATGTCATATTTGCATTAAACATTTCATAACTGAGTGAATGACACTTAATGACATGCAGTTGTCACAAACATGCATAAAACTTCCTTTATATTCATAAGGTGTCATGTTAGTCTTATGCACACCCCTTCAAGTAAAGTGTTTCCAAAGATCCAAATATATATATATATATATATATATATATATATATATATATATATATATATATATATATATATATATATATATATATATATATATATATATATATATATATATATATAAACGCTTGAAGTATTACTTTATAAAATGCCTTACATGATGTTTAGCTTCTAACTTGGCAAGCTACAATTTCAAAGTAGTTTTCCTAACACTGGAGATGACTCAAGGATTTTCTAATTTTATCATGTCTAATTTTCATCCATCTGTGAAATGATGGATGAAAAGCCCAGCCATGTTCATATTTAGAGAAAAACTGAACTGCTATTTTCACATATTTTTCTGTTTCGACCTTGAGAATAAAGCGCTGACAGTTGATCAGTGGTGAACTTCGAGCGCTTCCTTTCAGAAGTCCATATGTGTGCAGTCCCTTCAGCAAACAAACAAAGAAACAAATGACAGATCTGCACAGGGAACACTGCAATTTCTTTCCTCTTACGAGGATGTAAAAGATCCTAAGGGAATACTAGACCGTTGTCCATTAACTACCTCTAGTCAATTCATTTCTAAGAGGAGCTAAATGGTTTGTTTTTGAGCAAATAAATAAAACAGCTCTTAAAACCTCACATTAAAATCAATTTCAAGGTGCTTTGCATTTCCTGGCTGACTTACAAAACTAAGAAGAAGAAAGAAAGAATATTTGATTCTTCAGTTTATACAGAAAAACAGTTCAGAAGTGTCAAGTGTCAGAGTAATTAAAAAGAGAACTCTGGACCTCTCCTCGGGTGAGAATCGCTGAAGACATTAAGTTAACAAAAGCACGGGGCAAATAAGAGCCAAGGGAGAAGTGACAGTTATCTGCTAAATTCATAAATGTGGCTTTTTGTATAACGGTAATCATCATCCCTCATGCTGTCATTTTCCATTTTAATTGCTCGCCTCAGTGCTTTGGCTCAGGGAAGCCATTGGAACCCCACGGAGTGCAGTACAGAGCTAGAGAAAAGGAGAAAGAAAAAGATAGAAAACATACAGGGCCCTGCAATCTGACTGCTCCAGTTTAGGTTAGTGCCATGTGAGCATCTGACAGGTTAATTTTTTGCAATTAGACTCTTCTGAGAGCAAGCGAAACAGGTGAGGTCTTCATCTGTGCTTTTTTTGTGCATAAAAACCAACGGCAAATTACACTAATGACAAATATTCTGAACGCCAGCTATAAAGTTTGCCCAACAGGCGAGCGGCAATACACGCACATATAAGCTTGCAACTTGGACCACTTTTCTAAACTCATAGCTTTCCTGCCACAGAACATGGACTCCTGATTATAGAGAAAAATGGGGTGGGAGGAAGAAGAGCGTAGCGAAATGTGAAAGCATAACAGGATAAAAATCAAGTCACGAGGCTAAGCTAACATCGTGAGCAGCCTTTCTCATAGTCGCCATGACGTATATTTTATAAGACATCAAAAAGAAGCCAGCGAGACTTCTTTAGATTTCATCCTAATCTCATGCTGTTATCTCTTTCCTCTTCGTCCAAAACCAGCTCATATTTCACCCACGGTATCTTGTTATTTCTATAATCTTGTTCCTGCCCATGATAGATTTCTTAGAGCAAAGCATTTATCATGAGGTTTCAGAAATGAACTTAAGTTTTGCTGTGTCTTAAGTGCGAGTTTGTGGGCTGAATTTAAGGGACAGTAATGTCATTGAAAAGTATTGGTGAGTTTTAGAGGTTTCCACACTGTTGTGTTTAGAGGAGATGGGCTGTTAAAAAAGAGGGAGAGAGTGGAGCTTCAAACTAGGATAAGAAAAACAAAATTTCAACCGTTTGGTACTTCGTGCCCAGTCTTTTAATATTACACCATGTTTGAGGAGGCTATTTCCATTAAAGTCCCCCTATTATGTTTTTATATATATATATTTCCTTTCATGCAGTGTTTAATATAGCTGTATGTTAAAGTACACAATAAAATCAGGGCTTGATATTAACTTTTTGAGGCACTTGTCCTTCTGACAAGTAGGGTTGGGTATCGTTGAATTTGAACGATTCCTGATTCCGATTCCTTGTTTCGTATTCCGGTTCTGAACGATTCGATTCCATTCTTTTAAGGGGCAGGGTGAAAAAAAGTTCAGCTAACCTTGCTAACCAACGGTCTTTCTGAAGGAAATACTTCTGTCACAAATACTCCTTTTGTCACAAATGTTGCATTTTGCTGAGATTTCGTTATTTTTAGAAAAGTGAAGTCACACTTTGGACCGCCGACGTAAGCTACTCGACACGGTTATGCCAACACTTCAGGTAGACGCTTCTTCGTTGGTGTTGTTCAGCGGTTTCTTCTTCCGCTTCTACCGAGTGTGAATAATCGAAACTAGGAATCGAAATATAAACTTTTGAACGATTCCGCGAAAACGAAAAGTTAGTCCCGGTTCAAATCGATACTCTATTCTTCAATACCTAACCCTACTGACAAGTAAATTTATGTTTCACTTGTCCATGCACAAAAGTCACTTGTCCGGGTAAAGATTTATAATTTTATCTAGGGCTGCACTATTTGGGGAAAATGTCATATTGCGATTATTGAGGTCAATATTGCAGTTGTGATATGCGATTGCCAATATAATAAACAAATGGTTTCATGAGTCAACTTGTTTGGTTCTAAACCAAATGCACACACAGATTAGTGATAATTCTGAAATTTTGAACTTTAAATTTATCAAAGAATACAAAAAAAATATTAAGCAGCACAAATGTTTTCAACATTGATATTAATAATCATAATCTTGAGCTTCGAAAGATTTCCTGAAAAATCATGCGACACTAAAGACTGGAGAAAGCTGATTATATTAATTTCAATAATATATTTTTATTTACATTGTATAAATTTCACAATGTTACTGCTTTTACTATATTTTTGATCAAACAAGTAGAATTAATCATTGATAAATAATCAAAAAGGTGACTTAGCCATTTACTTGCATAGTAAGAAAAAAATATGGAAGTCAATGGCTACCTTCACCTGTCTGGTTACCAACATTCTTTGAAATATTTTCTTTTTGTGTTTAACATGAAAGAAAATCATACAGGTTTAGAACAATTTGAGGGTTTACTTAATTTATGTTTCTGTGTGAACTATCCCTTTAAATGTAAGCATTCAGGTTCTATACCTCATTATAAAGTGTTTCCAAACTAAACCTAAAATATAGCCTAATTATTATTGGCCAAAAAAAAGTGTATCATGTCACAACACAGGACATCACTTTCCCGAAAGTTATTTTCAATACTAAACTAATCTATCGAAGCTTTTAACAATGCCTGAATTTATTTTTCATAAGTCAATGTGGGGCCAGTCTCTCTCTCTCTCTCTCTCTCTCACTCTCACTCTGTCTCTCTCTCTCTGCTGGAGTGTTTTTATCAGAGGGTCTGTTTTAAATGTTGCTGCACAGCTTCTGCCTCCTTCTCAGTGTAATTATAGGCAGAGGAAGGCTGGGGCTAAGGCAGGGGCTGGATGTAGCCAGGCCTGTGTAATGGGGATAATTAACTTACCCTCATCACCCCGACTTCAAAGGCCTGCTACAGAAAGAAGAGAGAGAGAGAGAGGGACGGAGACAGTTAGAGGTGGATTGTATCAACTGCTGTGAATAGGGCTGGGGGTCCTGGCCCCCTAAGCCCCCTGGTGTCTAGGACCTTAAAAGGAAAAAAACGATATATATGGCAAGTGTAGGTGCCGCCCATGAGCATATACTAAGTCTGACGCGCGCAGTCAGCATATCCAAAGACACACAACAGCATGCAAGGAACAAGTCCCTCCTTCTTTTCTTCCTGAAGAGGCAGGTAATTGCTGTTGGTTAACACCGTTCTTTGCTTTTCCTGAAGCTGTGTTTCTAGAGAGAAAAGACCTCTGACAGTGCTGACTTTAAATGCAAATACTTTCCTTACACTTTCACCCTTACTTCTGACATTTTTACATTACTCAATCTATTACGAGCACAGATTAACATAAGGCTTTAGGTACCTCATGATTGATTTAATCTATTTTTCGACTTAAGTCAAGATTTATTCTCCAACGATTCTCATTGAATCTCAGTTTCTCAGCGGCAAATAGTTGGCGAGTTAAGGTTGCTGGTAAAGATTGTGCATAAAAGCCGGAATAAAAAATGCCTCCGTGTACCCGGTAAAATTAAATATAATAAGCAGGTATGATAATATCAGTAGGCAGCATTGCAGCTTTTGTTCAGTATAAATGAAAAGTTCATTTGATTGACCTGACACCGTTTGTTAATTCACTACTGTTCCAAAAGTTTTAAATCAGTATTTTATGCAGCTAGGACACGTTAAATTGATTAAAAGTGACAGTACAGGGTTTCTGCAGGTTTCACAAGTCAAATTTAAGACTTTAAGACCTTTTTAGACCATTATGAATGAAATTTAATGACCCATATCAGGAAAAGTAATTTAGACATATTCAAACTGAACATCTGTCAAAATCTACCAACGGTCCTGATTTTGGAAATCAGTTCTGTTTTTGTTTCTAATAATCCCCTATTCCGAAGCGTGTAATGTAGGCCGCTTTGTCTTTCCGCACATGAAGGATTTAGCGATGTCAGAGTCAAGAAACATCGTTTGAAACAGTGTAGGACTAGTGTCTGTCACCGTGCTGAGAACCCGATAGCACCTCCGTTGGCTCGGATCCAAAAGCAAAATCAAAAATCAGCAAAATCTGATCAAAATTCAGATATTTCAAGCCAAGCCAAGTATTGCTAAACTTAAAATCTGTATTATGTCTGTTGTGGTATCTGAGATACGCACCAATAACATCTAAACCTCAAAACTGCTGTTGCATATTGGTCTATTTTGTAGTCGTAGTACAGCGAATTATATTTGAACTAACAAGAAAAGAACTACAACCACAGATTTTTTTAAAATTCCAAAACGCTGTTGGAACATTTCAATGAGATTATACATGGATCGTAGAAAAAATAAGACCTGTTTAAAATGATTTAAGACCTAGAACACAATACTTTAGCAAATTTAAGACTTTTTTAGACTTTTTTAAGACCCCACGGAAACCCTGCAGTAAAAACTTTTACATTTTTACTAATTAGCTCTATTTCAAATAAATGCAGTTCAACTGAAATAAGTCATGGTTTCCACTTAATAGCAAAACTCTTTCTTAGTAATTTCTTTTCAACATTAATAACAAGAAAGAAATAACTAAAAACTCAGCTTTGTTATCACAGTAATAAATTACATTTTAAAATATATTACAATAAAAAAACAGATATTTAATAATGAAAACTGGAACAATGGCTGCAGGTTCAACTTTAAATTACAGGAATATTTTTTTTATAATATAATTATTTTATTCCTGAATGATTGTGGACATTTTATTTCCTTCAAATATGCATAGCACATTATATTGTATTTATTTTGCATTCATCGCACGATTTTTTTCTACATGTGCTTTTTAATGCAATCATGTGGAAATACATTTTTTGATAATGAATATTTGTTGATCTATTCAGAATCATTAGCAAAAGAATCGTAATGCATTGGAGAAACAATTCCCCCACCCCTAGTAAACATGCACCTGGTTTCTTCTAATATTAAATCAGCTGACATGCTTGACATGCTTTTTTGTTGGAATATTCTATCATACAGTTCACCTGTAAATAAAAACAGCTATTTTTTGACACTAACTTAACACCTCTCTCTGAACATGCATGTTTGTGTGTGTAGTTACAAAACCCTGGGGGAATCAGGGGTGAAATGTAGACGCTTTGGGCATCAGTGCAATTCTGTACTCTTTACCACATCTACTGTTCAGTGTAAGGAGAGAAAGCAAATGTTCAGTGGAAAAAGAAATAAGAAACAAGGGGAAAAGCCCTCCACAGGCTGGACTGAAAAATCAAAGGAGGCATCAGACACAAAACCGGAGCCTTGTGAAGGCCTTAATTGCCAGAGGAATAACACTGGCTGAAATGTTATTACAAGCCTGGTGTTGATTTAAGACCCCGGTTATTATGGGCCAGCCTGGGTGGAGGTCTGTGTCTCTGACCCCCCGGTGCTTTCATATAATGTCACCATGCATTTAAACTGAAAGAACCATGAGACCTTGGTCCTTCCTTATTCTTCTGCACTAAATGAGAGGGGACCATCAATTTGCCACCCCTGTCATGAGACTAAACCACCGTGCCACCATCGCCATGCCAACAGATGCCATGATTATGACATCACACAAATAGCAGTGACACCAATGGGACTAGTGTCCGAATACCGTAAAACAAGCCAGATAGAGTCTACTTTGTCCAAAAACACATCTATTTTTTCACAAGTTCATCATGTCATTTGGCCATAAAACACGCTTTAAATGTGCAGAGCATTATTTTTCAGAGTTAAAACCATGACCAGCTGAATACTACTTACTTTATTTTAAGAATGGCTGGCTGCAAATAACAATCAAAAGCAATGATAAAAGAAAACTGCATGCATGACATCAATAAATTAAAGCCGTTTAAATAGTTATAGACAGAGGCATAAGAACGAGAAGCACCTAATCAGTCTGGATCATAAATATATTAAGACCCTCATGTAATATTCGTCATAAAAATAGCCATTTAGCGATTACGGCTATTTTGTCGGAGTTCTTTGTCAATGAAGTTTGTTTGTAGCCTGGCAAAACCAGACCTATCAAGATGTTAGGTCTGGGAACTCACAATTGGCATACCTCAATCCGGGGGCGGGATAAAAGGTTGTCTTTCAATATCCCTCTGCACGCCATAGGATAGCGCTAACCAACCAGAGCGATGATGGCTGTGGCTGAGTGAGTCCCATGCGTTTTCCCATGGTTTTCTCTCCAGCGGAGCAAGTTGATATATTAAACTTTTGCCTTATCCGGTCGTCAAAACTCTGAACACATCTTCCTTTTTAAGAATGACTTAAGTTACGTTCTTAACTCCAAGTCATCCGAGTCGCGGCCAAAGCCGAATCGAAAGACCGCTGTTCGCCAGCTGTGTCTTGTTTGTTTTTAAGTATCAGGGAAATCACTATGGAAATACGGCAGAACCGTCACAACTCTGCCGTCATTGTGTTAAGCCCGCCCACCAACTCTATACACGATGTGATTGGCCAGACCAGAGTTTGGATTTTCCACTTCGAAAGTCAACGGAGAGTTGCTAGACCACACTTTGCAGCAAAATAATTTTTGCTGCCTCTAGGGTGCGTTGCTAGATTTCTAGGCTAGTTTGTTTGTTCATACAATTAAAAAGTCAGTCATAAAAACATTCCTAACGATGCAAAACAAACAATAAGTGTATTCCCAAGAAAAGTGCACAAACTGAAATTATATTGATTGACCCAATGGGAACCTTTTTTACATTTCCATGGTTCTCAAAAGAGGAAGTTGTCATAGTTGGGGAACTTCAATAGTGGTAAATGAAAACTAGCAAAAATAAAAATTTTGCATTCCAATTTGATCCAATATCAAAATATTAAATCAACACAGTTTTTCTAACATTCCAGGAAAGGAGGATAAATCAGTTATATCAGTTGGGGGTGGAGTTGTCTGGCTTTCTGACCAATAAGTAAACTTGTTTGAAAACAATTATTAGTTTTGAAAACTCGTTTGATGCCTCTAGTGGCACAAAAAGAACACATTTTACTTTTAAATGTCTTAATATGTCTACAATTTTTGTATCCTTCTCTTAAGCCCCTTATATTTCCACACAACTTAATCCCCGTAGAAGAAGTGCACAGAGCGGGAAAAGGGGTAGTTTGGCTTACAGAATGGAAATGGCGGAACAGAGAAGAGGGGTAGACAGAAGGAAATAAGGATCAGAGGAAGGGGTAAAAGAGAATGAGAAGGAGGGGTATTGCGGTACAGGAGTGGTGTGACGGTAGTGACACTCTGCAAATGTGATGTTAGACAGGGCAGGGCTCAGGCTGAGCTGCAGCAGTGTGACGTGGGCTGATGCACCATGCCTGCCTGCGTTACTTCTCGCCAGTGTGCCTGCATCTGTGCACTCTTTACCACAATGCATCCAGCAGCCAATCACTTCTTCCACTCTAATTAACAGCCATGTAAATCCACACCCCGCCCGTCCGAGTGCACACGACAGCCCGCGCAGGAGGGGTGCGGGAGAGGTCGAGGCATGGGGGAAGGGTGCCGTCCCAACCAAAACGCCATCTAATCCGAACCTGCGTTTGTATCGGGGTAGACCTCGACCCTACGCCCCCCGCCTCTTCCCGTTCTCCTCCCTCCAAAGAGTCTCTCACATTCAGTGTGCCACCAGCTCCAGCCTTCAACTCCCATCATGCTCATTGCTCCGGAGAAGGTCAGTGGGGGTGGCGTCTCGATTGGCCGAGATTTCAGATATCCATGGCATATGGGAAGCGTGACACACCTGAAGTGACAGGGCACGTCCTCTCGGCAGACACTGGGGCAGGAGGGATAAACAGATGAATGCGTAAAAAGAGAGAAGAACAGAACACACCCATCAGCCCGATTGCACGTCAACCACTGTTGAGCGGAAACACAGCTGGCCAAGTCATGGTAAGTTGAAGAAACGTTGTCTCAACGCATCTTACCAAACCTTCAGTCCTCACACAGAACTTATGTGCCACATGTCAACTCTCTGGAGGCTTAAGCCCCTCTGAATGCTTTGGTGTATGTGTGTGTGTGCGTGCGTGTGTGTGTGTGTGTGTGTGTGTGTGTGTGTGTGTGTGTGTGTGCACACCAAAGGAGGGGAAAAGGAGAAGAGCTGAAAACTCTTCAGAACAGATGCTTGATGTATGTAATGTTACTACCATTCAAAAGTTTGGGGTCAGTAAAATTATAATTTATTTTAAAAAAATATATTTTATTCAGCAAGAACACAAACTTAGTAAAAGCGACTTTTTACGTTGTAAAAAAAAATACATTTGAAATAAATGCTGTTCTTTTGAAACATTCTACTCATCAATGAATTCTGAAAAAAGTATAACATTTTCCACAAAATGTTTCGCTCTTAATTAAACCCTTATCAACATTGATAACAAAAAAAAATTATAATTCTTGAGCACCAAATCATCATGCGACATCTGAAAAATCAGCTTTGCCACAGGAAAATCACAGGAGGTGGGAAATACATTTTAAAATATGTTTAAAAAATTACTTTTAATCAACTAAATGCTTGGTCTTGGAGACCATATGAAACTTCTTTAAAAATATATTATTTAACAAAACTCGTATAGACCCCAAACTTCTTAATGGTAGTGAATATGATTGTAACGATACCCTCATGATTCGAAACATATCACGATACTGAAGTCATGATACAATATTATTGCGATACTTCATTGGGGTGTAAATGAATAGGCTTGGACTTGGTGCTGGTAATCCAATGTAAAGGACAACAGAGACACCTGAATCATGAAAAAAAACATGATTCTGAAGATGAAAATACATAATTATTTAAGACAAATTTGCTTGGTCTCGGTCACTGACTAGATCAATTTAAAATAATGCAGGCCACTTTTTACTGGTAGCAAAAGACATTTGGCATTATCAGGACCCACAAATATTCCCCCATTGCATTATTATTATTATACATTAAACTAAACTAGAAACTAAAAATCTTTGAACTTGAATTTTTGCAGAGTTCCACAATACAGATTGTCACTATTCGGGATTAAAATTGTTGCATTTTGTATTGCGATATAGTGTAACATGATGTATTGTTACACACCTATTAGTATATTTAAAGGGATGTTTCCTACTATGATTTATGAATCAGAATACAAATAACCTACCATTCAAAAGTTTGGAAACAACTGACTGAATTCATGCTTATCTTCAAAATTTCAGGCAAAGTCTCATTACTTTCATAACAAATTATATTATCAATTATTAGAATAAAATTTTGAACTGAAGAATTGACATGAATTTCCAAAAATCTTAGTATATTGTTTTACTGACAGCAGAATTTAAATGCTCAGCATCACATGTGGTTACATTAGTATACAACACATTTTTTTTTCATTTAAATAACGTAAAATATAAAATATTGTATCTTAATATTACATATATTTTGTTTAAAATGTTTAAAAAACCTAAAACTTTTTTCAAAGTTTATTTACAGATTTAAGTGGAAAGAAAATAAATTAATTAATTTGCTAAATGTAAATTATTTGGCTGTTGTTGTTGTTTCGTTAACAGCTCCAAACAATGTTAATCACTGTAGCATAGAAATTCTGTGTGAAATTTATTGTGAGACTTCTGGGATACAGCACATAGCATAAACAGTGTTTTCAATAACCATAAACAATGTAACAAATGCCCCAAATGTGCCAAATTGCTTTTGACACGTTCAGTCTTTGGTCATTCAATCCATGAAGCTGATGTCTTGTTTGTTGTGATGAGGTCTTAAATCCCATGGCAACTAATTTGTACACACTGTTGTTATTTCGGTAATAATGAATCAGAACTTGCACTTGTACAGTTCCCTGTGCTACAAACCATGAACTTCTTTCATACCCTGTCATGGACAGATTCAAAACTAAGGGATAGTATTACTAATAAAATCAGTTATTTTAGACCTCTTACTAGTTTATGGGCTCATCACTGTGCCAGAATTAACAACAGTTTCTGAATGTGAGCTAACATCAACCTCAAACATATTTCAAGCCTGACATGCCAGTCCATCAAACCATCTGCAAATGAATCTAAACTTATACGAGTGGGGTAAGTTGGGTCAATTCATATATTCTGAATATTAAACTAAATAATGAAAATGGGTAACACTTTATTTTACGGTGTCTGTGATAGAGTAATTACTTAATTAATTACTTAGTAGTAAACATTGTAATAACATGTAACAAAATGTAATTACCATGTAACGAAGTTATGGAACAGCCTGTACTTACAGATTGTAATTACACTCATGTAATAGGCAGCTACTGTTACATATGTGTAATAGGCCGAGTCGGTTACATATGTGTTACCAACTTGTGTAAAAAAGTATGTTGTACTACTCAATGTAACAACATCTAGCCCATTTAAATATGTTACTAAGGTGTGAAAAAGCCTGCAGTTCCACATGGTCATTTTATACCTTATAAAATAGTGCGTCAAGATTGTACTTAAGTGTACTTCATGTGTATAAGGTATGTAGATACACATGTAGTACACTTAAGTACAATCTTGATACACTTTATTTTACGTAGCTTATCCCTGTGTAATATTATGTAATTGCAATGTAATTAGGAAGCTATACCGCATGCATTTATACTGTGAACGAGGAGTTAAGCCTAATTTAAACTAAACTACATATGGATAAGGTTTGTAGATACACATATAGTACACTTAATTACAATCTTGATACACTTTATTTTACGTAGCTTATCCCTGTGTAATATTATGTAATTGCAATGTAATTAGGAAGCTACCGCATGCATTTATGCTGTGAATGAGGGAGTTAGGTCTAATTCAAACTAAAGTACATATGGATAAGGTTTGTAGATACACATGAAGTACACTTAAGTACAATCTTGATACACTTTATTTTACGTAGCTTATACCTGTGTAATATTATGTAAATTTAATGTAATTAAGAAGCTACTGCATGTATTTAAGCTGTGAACTAGTGGGTTAATTCAGATGGATAAGGTATGTAGATACTCATGAAGTGCACTTAAGTACTTGATACACTTTATTTTAGAAGGTACAAAATGACCATGTGTAACTGCAGGCTTTTTACCTTAGTAACATATTAAGTACTTGTTACATTGTACCAAGTTGGTAACACGTATGTAACCGACTCGGCCTATTACACATGTGTAACAGTAGCTGCCTATTACATGTGTGTAATTACAATCTGTAAGTACAGGCTGTTCCATAACTTAGTTACATGTTAATTACATTTTGTTACATGTTATTACAATGTTTACTACTAAGTAATTAATTAAGTAATTACTCTGTAACACGGACACTCGTAAAATAAAGTGTTACCTGAAAAGGCAAGTAATGTGGATCAAAATAAAACTTTAGAAAGGAACTGTACAGGAATATATATATATATATATATATATATATATATATTATTATTATTTTTATTTTTTATCTTTTTTAATTTTTCTGTAAATAGTTCTCATAATGACCCAATTTACCCTCTTGACAAGACAGCTTGACCTTAAAGTGGGTATCTTTTGATCACATTTCCACACCCCCTTGTTTCATAATCTTTTTTGAATAATTTCCAGACAACTTAAGTGAAAGAGGCATAGTATATGAACAAAAGAAAGATACAGCATCCAGGCAGCAAGTGTGAAGTTAAATGCGAAGAGGAAGCCGCAGTAACACAGAATGACAGCACCAGCCCTTGAGTTGGAAAACCTGTTCCTGCGCTTTGAGATCAAACCAAATCCATCATTTTTCCACGAGAAGAGCGCACAGCATCCGCTCACCCCCTGCTATGACACACCAGCCACCAGGCAGCTCTATCAGTCCCTGATGTGGACAGACGGCCACAGAAAAAGGCCCTGAAACACCCCTAGCACACTGTCACTTCTCCCAGCCTCATGTGTTCAACTAGAGCGATATGACGCCTTCTGTCCCTCTGTCCGCTTCCTTCCCTACTCGTTGTTTTCTCCTTTCCTTTTCCCTTCACTCAGGCTTCTGGGGTCAACTAGTTCTGCTTTTTTTGCTTCAGGTTTTTTTGTATTGATCGAGCCACCAGTGAACAATGACTGAAGTAAGTGGAGTGTAACTATGCTGGTCTAAAAGATGTTGCTTTAAATGTTTAAAGTGTTGTCATTCAAAGACATTTGGGTCATTCAGCTACTACTGTGTGTAAATATAGACATTTAAAAACCCATATTTAAAAAAATCTATATTTTATTGTTTTTTTATTCTTGATATATTACCAAATGTGCCACATTTTCATAAATGACACATAGAAAACAAGATATAAAGGCACACATAGAAAACAAATAATATATGTATATAGTATGACAGTATATGTATATTTATATAACTAATTACTTAAGTTATATATATAATATATATAATCACATTATATATATATATATATATATATATATATATATATATATATATATATATATATATATATATATATATATATATATATATATATATATATATATATATATATATATATAAATAATGCTAAATTTTAACAAATATTACAAAATTAATTACTACAGTAATTTATCAAATATTATATAAATCTTTATTTACTTATTAATTCGTTCATTAAATATTTAGCTTTATATTTTTATTATATTATTAAATAATAAATAATATTAAACAATAAAAGCTTAATGTTAATGTTAATTTCATGTCAATGGTTTAAACTATAAAATTATATTTTTTTATACTGTATATATATTATATATATATATATATATATATATATATATATATATATATATATATATATATATATATAGTATGTGTATTTAAATTTTATGTACACATTATTACTATGTAATATTTAAATACTAAAATCTTAAAAAAAAAGATTTTAAAAGATTTTTTAATGTTTTTATTTTTTCTAAATATTAAAAGCCTTATTATCTAAATTAATAAACTAGCTTAGCTTGCAATGTCAAATTATTTGCCTTTATTTGCCATTGCAAGCCAAATTATAGCTTGCAATGCCAAAATATTTTCAAATAATACACAGAAATGTACTTTAAAAACAATTTATCAATCGAGACAAGGCAGCAGTTTCCCATTATGCGCCATTTGTGAGTGTGCTTTTGTGCTGTTATTTCATTTATTCTTTGACACAAGGGTTCAAGCACCAACTCATGTAAAACAACACAAAACAAAACATTTGGTTTCAACACATAGATGCACGTTTTTAAACCCCACAGAGCAAAGAGACAGGTGAACGCAGGAAAAAAAAATAAGCAAATTGTCACATTGTATAAAGTGAGTGTAAAAATGTTGTGCAGCCTGCAACCAACACAGATTCATCACTGACGGCATGAAAAAATACTCTCTTCAGCACATTTTAGGGCACGTGGCATAAAGTGTGTTAAAACAGAAAACTCACGCTTGGAAATGCTTGAAAGCGTATATTGGATCACTGGCTTCCATTATTACCGTGACTTGCAGAAGTGGCACAAGCAGCTGAAATGAGCTACTTCAATTCTTTCACAAACTCTCTCTCTCTTCTTTAGCTTCAGAGATAATAACATTGTTGGAGAAAGAAGGAGAAAACTAGGCTACAAAACTCTAAACGAAAGTGTAACAGCATTATCAAAGCACAATCCCACAAAAAAAAACGAGAGAAAGGAGAGAAAAAAACTGTCACGCGTCACGTGTAATCATTTTCAAACAGAACACAAAATTGTTCTCATCTTTTTCCCGAAGCACTGAATGAACGTCACCTAAAACGCAGCAAAAATCACGAAGTGCAAAATATAAAGGCCAATTATGAATAATTACGTCTTTTCATTTCCAACGTGATGAAATAAGTTGATTGCTTTTCAGACAGGTCTGGTCTAGCTCAAAAGAGACAGCACGTCTGCGGCCAGTTAGCATGGCGTACGACAGCGCAGATCCCTCGCAGTGACGGAATCGGGGTGTTGGCCATAAATCACGAAACTGTCATATTGGGAGGAAATGACAATATGGCAGTGAAAACAAACATTTGGTGTGACCCACATTAGAGAGATAAAATAAAATCATGACTACCACTCTCAGCACAAGCATGTTACATACTGTCTTGGCTGAGACTGATTAAAATGGACAGAGTGGCCAGTCAGGCTTAAAACTTTGCAAAAAATTATCTTGCAATTGCAATACAGAGGTATAATATGATCAATTCAACCAATCTGGACTGTTTTCTGGAGAAACATAGGATCTGGAAAGACCCTGATAATCAAAACTTACTCTACACTTTGACATTCGCCACATTCTCATCCACCTGACAAAAGAAAGCACAGTTTTTTTTGTGCTGTCAGGTCAGCCATTATAGGGTATGACAAGGGCAACTGGTCCAGATTGGGCCGATTGGACCTCTGAGAATGTGTGTGGGTGTCTGGTAAAAGTCATAGCCATCTGGGAATAATCTCAGGTATGTGACACACTATGATTGTGACACACAGTGAACCATTTTAATCACATGATAATGATAATGGATTTGATTAACAGAAGCCATTAGGAAATGTATAACATGTTAATTTATTTGCATAATCTGGTTATTATCCTGCATCTTATGTTATTAAATATGGGAATGTATTTAATAATAATGGTAGCAACAGGGACATAAAAATTCATAAAAGTATATTTGCATTTAAGACCAATTGCATTTCATTGAGGTAATAGTCTCACGCAGTCAGATTTTAGACTACGCAAAAAGCCTGATACATTTTTGACTAACAATTCCTCATTTAGACAGAAAAAACAAAGTGCTCATTATGTCTAATCAGTACCTTGTAAACACAAATTTATTTCCAGAACTGATTATAAAAACATTGCACCTGTGTGCAATATCAAGGTTGGGGTCTGTAAGAGGGTATATATATATGTGTGTGTGTGTGTGTGTGTGTGTGTGTGTGTGTGTGTGTGTGTGTGTGTGTGTGTGTGTGTGTGTGTGTGTGTGTGTGTGTGTGTGTGTGTGTGTGTGTGTGTGTGTGTGTGTGTGTGTGTGTGTGTGTGTGTGTGTGTGTGTGTGTGTGTGTGTGTGTGTGTGTGTGTGTGTGTGTGTGTGTGTGTGTGTATATATATATATATATATATATATATATTTAACATGAATTGTTAAGAACAATAAACAATATCATATGTATAAATTAACATACACTCTTAGAAGAAAAGGTTCTATATAGAACCTTAAAAGGTTCTAAAGCGCTACGTTTTTGGAACCCCTAAAATGCAATGCATGAATGATCACAAAATTCAAGATATGGGGGTTTTAAAATGTAATTAATCAATATTACACAAAGAGTGCCATTTCAGTTTTTTCCTCCAAAAATCAGCATGATTAAAATGTGACATTAAGTTACTACAACAGTTTAATAAACAATTATTTAATTACAACTGCAAAATGTTGCAGAATAATGTAATGTATGACTGAATAATAGCCTATAAAGAACCTCTGTGCTAGAACCCTATGCTACATATATAGAACCCTTTTTTCTAAGAGTGTAGATTAATAAATTCTGTAAAAATATTGTTCGATAATCCTAATGGTTAGCACTCATTTAGCTGCTTTTCATCTAACCTAATGAGCAAATGTTACTTTAGCTAATGAATATTCATGATTTTTTCACTCACCGAACTGTTCTGAAACAGCGTTTTGCTTATTCTTTTATAACTGTTATATTTAAACTGTTTAAACTGGTAAAATTTAGTCACCACATCACTGTTTTAATCACTCTGCTTTTTATTTAAAATAGGGATGCACCGCTATGACAATTTCTGGTTCGAATACCGATAATTCTTCATATTTGAAAGCTGATAACCGATATTTTGGCCGATAAATCTAAATCCAAATTTTAGACAATTTTTGAGAGCCTGATTATAAAAAAGTCTCCTCATTGGAGACTTGCGCTGCACATTTTACACTTAAACTGGATTTTCCTTTTTTTAAGCGATTTTAATCATATTTCAAGCTATTTAAAAGCATCATGTTGAACAGTGCGCATCTAAAGTGCCTCAGCTGAAGGAAATAATACATTATTTATCGGCTTTTAGATATCGGCTAAATGTTCTTGTTGGGCCGATAACGATAACATTAAAAATGATTATATATCGGCCTGAATACCAATAATGTGGCTGATAAATCGTGCATCCCTAACATTTATAAAGAGATATATTTCAACTTTCTAGTTCCTTTGAACATTATATTGATCAAAGAATAATAAAAATATCATGGGTTGTACAAAATTAGTTACTAATTATTAATTACTGTTTTTAACATTGATAATAATAAGACATGTTTCTTGACCACAAAATCAACACATTATACATATAGACCATTTCAAAAGATGCAAACAACACTGGTCCAGAAGCACTTCCTGTTTCAGTTTTTTAACACTACATAAAAGCTGGGATAAAATACAACCAACAGAACATTTAAAACTGAATCAAAAAGTTAAACAAACATCGTTAAGATGTTTTCTTTACATGTGAAATAAAGAAAACAGTTACAAACTGAAACAGAAAGTGTTTCTGGACCAGTGTTGTTTACATCTTGTGAAATGGTCTACACACACACACACACACACACACACACACACACACACACACAACCGGTCAAAAGTTTAAGATCGGTAAATTCTTTATGTTTTTAAAAGAAGTTTCTTCTGCTCGTCAAGGCTGCAATTTTTTTATAAAAAATACACAAAAAACACAGTAATATTGTGAAATATTATGTCAATTAAAAATGACTTTTTTTCTATTAATATATATATTAAAATGTAATTTATTCCTCTGAAAAAAAAGCTGAATTTTCAGCATCATTACTCCAGTCTTCAGTATCACATGATCCTTCACAAATCACTCTAATATGATGATTTTATGCTCCAAAAACATGTATGATTATTATCCATGTTGAAAACAGTTTTTTTACATTTTTATTTCAGGATTCTTTGATGAATAGAAAGTTCAAAGAACAGCATTTTTTTAATTAGAATCTTTTCTAACATTATAAATGTCTTTACTGTAACTTTTGATCAATGTAACTCATCCTTGATGAATAGAAGTATTGATTTCTTATTTATTTCCCCCAAAAATAAAATACAAATTCTTACTGACCCCAAACTTTTTCAAGTGTTTAATGCAACAAAAGTTTTCCATTTCAGATAAAAGCTGTTCTTTTGAACTTTCTATTCATCAACGAATTCTGAAATAAAAATGTAAAAAACTGTTTTCAACATGGATAATAAGCTTTTTTTTCAGAGGAATAAATTACATTTTAATATATATGAACATAAAAAGTCATTTTAAATTGTCATACAATATTACTGTGTTTTTTGTGTATTTTTTATCAGAAAAATTACAGCCTCGGTAAGCAGAAAAGACTTCTTTTAAAAAAGTACAATTCTATTGATCTTAAACTTTTGACCTAGTGTATGTGTGTGTGTGTGTGTGTGTGTGTGTGTATATATATATATATATATATATATATATATATATATATATATATATATATATATATATATATATATATATATATATGTATATATATATACACACACACACACACATATATATATATGTATATGTATATATGTATATATGTATATATATATACTGTATGTATGTATATATATATATGTATGTATATATATATATATATATATATATATATATACACATATACATATAAACATATATACATACACATACATACATACATACTGACCTCAAACTTTGTAAATAACATGCCTTTGTAACATCACACTTACTATTCGTAAATCAGCATTTAAAAAGTGTTCAAATACTGTATATGCTGACTTTATATTTCAAGAAGAGGGGCCTTCACAAGAATATTGTCATATTTGGGGACATACGGTAGGAATCAAAAAGCTTGAAACCCCTGTCAAAAAGTCAGTGGACTGTGAGCAGCTATCAGGTATAAATGTAGTGCGTAATATTTGTTATGTCCCGAATTCAATGACTATGACTTTACTATAGAGGCACTACAGCTCTTGAATATGGCCACCACACTACTGCTCTAAAGTTAACACAACAGACAAACCAGATTTGAATCTACGAGTTGAGATCATCCCTACAATTAATCAGCAGCACCACAGCGTCGCTCAGTTCTCTGTGTTCTGTCTGTAAACACACTCACTTACGTTCTCACTTGAGGCATGTAGTGTGATGACATAAACACACACGGTAATCGGCCCGCACCATCAAACAGCGGGGAAAGAGCCACCAGGACGCAGAGCAAAAAAAACACAAAAAAAGAACAGGTCAGGCACCCCTCTCACACTGGCAATCATAACAAGAGGCCCTCCACGGTCTCTCAGCATCTGTCTGTCTCCGGCCGCCTCCCAGCAAATGTAGACGTTACAACTAAACTACAGTTCCAATTCACCTGCCTGTTTGATGCTCCGCTCTCACACATGACAACACATTGATTTTACTTCTGCCGCGCGCCGACGTCCGCCTGAAGAAATCCATTAGGCCGACACTTCTCGTTTCCCGTGACTGACAGGGTGACAGCCCAATGCTTTCCACCCGTGTACATTTGACGGACAGCTCGACACTTAAACAAGCCCTCAAGTTGCTATAATAGTCTAAAACACTTTCAATTACCTGAGTCAAACAAATTCAGCCGGCCATGCGCTTGGCTGCATCTCTGCAGGCTCACCGGTCCCGGAGCCATTCAGAACCTGAGTGAAGAGATATGAGAGGGTTGAGCAGGGCCGTACCCACCAGCCGCATCTATATTTACCGCATGAAAATACACATCATATACTTGGAAATGTTGTTTTACATTTTCAGAAACTTTACAGTGTGCCGCACATTCGTCATGCGCTGAGTTTATTTGATTTAGGATTGTTGTTGTAACTGTATTATACTTTAAAACAGATCATACTTAAATGCAAAAGAGGCTGCTTTTGCAGTCTAGGCCAGAGCGAGAGAGAGAGAATTGCTTACATTACACCAAAGCAGAGCGAAAAATTAAGGTCAGAGACATAAACAGCTCATAATAGTAATGCCACCAAATAATGATGTGCTGCATAATTTAGCCAACAACAAACGATTCCTCTCAAGGAGGCACTTCATATTTTTCTGTTTTCTGTCATTTCATTTCTAAACAAAACTGTGAATGTCCTTAACGACCAAGGTCATCTCCCTGTAGGAATACCGGAGACAGGTTTTTAAGCTGGGATTGCTGGGCTTTCCCTGTGTATTTTTATCCTGGCAGAAACTGGTGAAAACGCAGCCTTGTCATAATCATTTAGCCAACAGCTAGCATACTAATAAAACCCTGCGAGGAAATGAATTAAAATAAGTACTTGATTAAGGGGACGTGCGTGGCTGAGGGTTTTTATATTTGGATGCGCGAATATTCATGGCCGTGATGCCCGTCCTCTATTTCTTTGACAAAAAGGGTCACCGTACATTGCGTATTTGTACTCTCAGAAATAGTTTTAAATAGGAGAAAAAAAGGTAAAGGAAACCAATGGACTATGAATCATTTCTTCAAAAACTTTTTGAGGAACTGCACTCGCAGTCTAATACAAAACAATATTTTTTCAGTGAACCAAACCATTAGTTCATGCCGTCTGCACAATTATACGGGAAATATATTTGCGAATGGACGTAAACAAACTGAATTACGTCTTTTCAAAAAAGATCAAACTAAACTGAAAATGTTCCCTGTGCGACTTGCAGACTACTTTCTCTCTCTCTGAACATCTCTACATCCCTTCATTTAAAAAGAAAAAAGGAAAAAAAAAGAGCGATAGCTTGAGGGAAATGAAGCAGTGAATGTTATAGTGTGCTATGGGCCCTGATGGCCTCAGTAAATGACATGGGCTGCTCAGTGGTGTGTGTTCTCCTCTCCCATCCCTGATGTAATGACCCGTCCACACTAATGCCTCCACAGGGCACTATGAGTACCTCCATCCCCACCTGCACCTCTATAACTACCCCCACCTACTGCGTGCAGGAGCGGCTCCCACCGTCTCTACCGCTGAATGATTTCATTATGAGCAACTTTGAAATTCAGTGCTGAGTGTTTCTCCATAAATTCAAATTATCCCATTGAAATTATTTGGGGAAAGTTACACTTCTGAATGCAAATATTCCGTTTTATGTTCTCCTTGTCCTCAGGTAAGTGGCATACTGATTTATATACTGTTTCCCGAAAAAAAAAAACACAAGTAACGAGAATGTACAAGTTAGATTGGTGACAAAAAGTGTACCGCTGCTGTATTTGATTTCATTTTGGTCCGTTAATGTAATATATCTAAATGTTGATGTACGATCAAGAACAACATGAAACTTTTAAAAACGCAGCGGTCTTGTTTTCTGGACCCTTATTAATATTCATTAACTTTTATTTATACTTCGTAGCCTAAGCAAAAAAGGTATAGGGATCAAAAACCAAATCAGAATCAGATGCCAGGGCAACATTGGCACATATCTCCCCACTTTTAAGAGTTTGTCCACCAATAGCTGTCCGCCTGTTCGCCCAGAAATATTAGACGCCAATTATCAAAAAAGTGATGTCACACTCTCTTTCATCCTTGACGTTTTCAAGCCGAGGAAAAAGGAATATATGAGTGCAGGGGATGTGAAAGCGGGCCAAGGGCTGTAAAAACCAGGGAAAACATCTTCCAGAGTCCATGTTTCTACACTCTTTCCCTTCAACTTGCGTGGTACCATGGCGTAACACTGCACAGATATACAATTATCATTACATTTCATTATATCATTGTGAACATTTTGAAATTTGAGGAGGAAGAGCAATGACAGGTAGAGAAATATACCAGATACACTTTCACACATAAGCTGCTTCTTCACTCATGCACACAAACACACACTTTGGCTAAATGACAACCGTAGGCCTTTTTTTCATATATATATATATATATATATATATATATATATATATATATATATATATATATATATATATATATATATATATATATATACTGAAGCCAATAAGAAATGTTATAAAAATTACAATTAACACCCCTTCTCTTTTACTCTATATGTGCCTATATAATATCACTTAAACATTCCTGTTCAGTTAGTCAGTCTATAACTGTGTGTTGGATTCAGAAAGTATTCTTAAAGGAGTAGTTCACTTTTAAAAAAAAACTTTTGCTGATAATTCACTCACCCCCATGTCATTCAAGATGTCCATGTCTTTTCTTTCTTCAGTCGAAAAGAAATTTAGGTTATTAGTTGAAAACATTCCATGATTTTTCTCCATATAATGCACTTTAATGGGAACCAAATGGTTCAAGGCCCAAAAGACAGTTTCAGTGCAAACTGCAAACTGTTCAAAGTGCTTTAAACAATTCCAGATGACGAATAAGGGTCTCATCAAGCAAAACGCTCATTAAAAAAAAAAATTCGCTCGTCTTGCTCTGTTCTGTCTCGAAACGCTCGTCTTGCTCTGTTCTGTGATGCACGTTCGTGACTCTCCTGTTCGAACTTGTTCATCAAAATGAACAAATCTTTCGTTGAATGAACCAAAGGACTGTCCATGTCTTTCTTTCTTCAGTCGAAAAGATATTTAGGTTTTTGATGAAATCATTCCAGGATTTTCTCTATATAATGAACTTCATTGGGAACCAAACAGTTCAAGGTCCAAATAAGAGTTTCAGTGCAGCTTCAAAGGGTTTTAAACGACACCAGACGATGAATAAGGGTCTTATCTAGGACCTTTTCGAGTCATGAAAAAAGATTTGTTCATTTTGATGAACGAGTTTGAACAGGAGAGTCACGAACGCTCATCACAGAACAGAGCAAAGCAATCATTTGTGCTTATAAAACTTAAACTTTTTTATTTATTTTTTAAATAACCGATCGTTTCGCTTGATAAGACCCTTATTCAGTCGTCTGGTGTCATTTAAAGCCCTTTAAAGCTGCATTGAAACTCTCATTGGGACCTTGAACTGTTTGGTTCCCATTGAAGTCCATTATATGGAGAAAATCCTGGAATGTTTTCATCAAAAACCTTAATTTCTTTTTGAACTGAAGAGAGAAGAACATGGACATCTTGGATGACATGGGTGTGAGTAAATTATCAGCAAATGTTTTTTTAAATGAACTTTAAGACAGATTCTAACCGTTAACTTGTCTTTTTTTAATGATTCGTTAAAAGAACCGGCTCATATGAATCATTTGTTAGGCAATAAGACCTCAGTGATTGAGCTATATGTTTTCCATTTGCTGTTAAGAAAACAGCTCACAAAACGTAATCTGTTCAAAAGTCAGACTACAATGGACACCTTAAACAGTTTGTTGTTTATGCATACAGTACAGCCCATGAAGACAATTCAGTAGAAAGACGTTTCTTACTAACATGATTTAGGTGAGGGAAACAGTGCTACAAATATGAACCCCATTCCACACTTTTTAAATGAAATAATAACAAGTGTCCTCTATTTAAATATTTCACAATATTATTGTTTTTACTGTATCTTTAATCAAATAAATGCATCAAATACATGCCAATAAACACAAAAAAGAAATCTTACCAAGCCCAAACTTTTAAACTTTAATATATATGTGTATATTCACAAACACACACAACAAGGGAGCTTAAGGTAATGATATTTTGTTGTGCCAGACGGATTTAATTTGTTTTATTAATTTTGAATTAATAAGGTTGGCTTGTGATATTGTTGGGGGAAATAGTCAAAATGAGACTAATACACAAAGCACGTTTAATAATTACAGCTCCAGTGATAAACAGAGAAGTACTTTAACAAGATTCATTGGTCTCTGTGAAACACCAATTGTCATCAGTATGCACAGTGATAGTGTCATTCCCTTCTTGGCTTGGTCAATATTCGGGCGCCACACACACACACACACACACACGTTTAGGTAGAGTAATGTGACTCGCTCACTCCAGAACTGTATGGGTCACATCCTACAACAACATTGATTTTCCTGATGAGGATCTCGTCTCTGTTTAACCCGACCATGTCAACTCGCCCCTGAACATATCCACACCACCACTACCATTGATTCCTGCTCTCTGACTCCTCAGCATTCAGAGTTACATTTTGTTTGGGTGGGCCTTTTACATTTGGATGTCTCTGGTGTGCTGGCTTCACCGCTGGCCAAATCACTCGTCTGGGACTGTTGGACGAAAATCAAAATCCATCTGTCGAGAGATTTTAATACATTTCCCTGCTTGTTACTACATATTATTTATGCTTTGAGCCTAGTGCGTGTTTGGAAAATGAAAATTAAATTAACTAATGTAAATTCTCATATCACACATCAATCAATGAGCATTTGCTCTTGAGAGGATTTATTATTCAACAAAATTAAATACGTTTCATGTGATGACATGGAAAAATGTCAAATGTACAAAACTGAAAGATTGCATTAAGAAAACTATCCCTGCAGAATCACAGCCGGCCGTCCCCTCGAGTCCAGATTTGTGACAGAATCCAGATAAAAACTGGTCAGTCGTGTGACTTCAATGTGACCTTGCTTTATTCTACCGTGACAACACAGGACACCAGATGAAAAATAAAAGGAACAATTATAAATTCCTTCCCCTAAATCTGTCTCTGGATTAAGAGATGAATGAGGAGGAATAACTATGCTTAATTATTCACATCTCTCCAAGGCATTTTTCAGACATCCTAAAGCACAAGCTCTTCCATACAAAAGCATATCGATGCTGATAAGATTCTTCTCGCAATCTTAAAAATCACATCAGGCTGACCAAGTTTGATTTAAAAAAATAAATAAATAAGTAAATAGTGTTCCGCACAATTCTTCTCCCTTTCCCTCTCTTCAGTTCTCGTTCACTTTCCCTCGACCATTTTTTTTCCAGCCCCAGACATTCCCCTTAAATACTACCATATGCAAATTCGTGCGCATGCAATTTGCATATTTAAGTATTTAACTCCGCATATTTATTGGATTTGGAAGCCTGGCTGATCATTGATTTATCCGCCGCTGGCAATCATATTTCCCATATTTGTACGATTTTAATGACGGTGATAATTCAAGGATGCACAGAGTATATGTTTTGAACGATATGTTTAATTATGTCCTCAAAGCATCATCACTTTGGCTGGCTGATGACGAAGAAGGGAGAACTGAAGCAAAGAGGGAGAAGTTATCAGAAATACGAATGCCTGAAAAACAGCCATTCCCACAACTCCATGGAGAGGAAAGACGGCAGATAGAGAAAGGCGAGATGGCTGTAATTGCTCTGCGGCCACAAGCTCCTAATCACGAAAAATTAAGGTCAAAAACGGAAATAATTTACAGCGATAAAGCTTTGAGATGAAAGAACGTAGAGAGAAGCGGAGATGGAAAGCCTGCTAACCTTTGTACATAAACATGTGATTAAGGTTGACACTCCTTCACGACAAATTCAATCATGCTTTGAGAGAGAGGCAGAACCTGGCCCTATGCTCTCCAATGGAGAAACTTTCTCTGCCACATCCCTTTATACAAGGTGTCACTATTTATAGGTTCCCCAACGGGAGAGAGACGTTCGGAAACACACGGACATGTACACACACACACACAATGACATTGACTAGCATTCGGCCAGTTGGCTGCATCAAGCTACGGAGAAATGTGCCATATTGAATAGACTCTCTGAAGAAGATCACCGTGTCATTTTGTCATTAACCATACACGAAGCTAATTCAGTTGATTATTTTATCAAGCACAAAAATTTTGTTTCAGCTA
The DNA here is from genome assembly GCA_030378365.1 of Hybognathus amarus. Lineage (NCBI taxonomy): Eukaryota > Metazoa > Chordata > Actinopteri > Cypriniformes > Leuciscidae > Hybognathus > Hybognathus amarus. Next base: position 736,569 of record JAQIUQ010001378.1, read on the forward strand.
CAGAACAAAAGAATAAATCATGCGATATTTAAGTTTTCTGTCACTTTGTCAAAATATGATTCACATATCGCAATTCCCTGGTTGTAATATTAAACAATATTTGGCAATTTAATGTATCTGATACATGTAATAAAATGCAATTAGATGTATGCTAATTTCAGAAACGTATGCATAATTAATGTTATCTACACAAAATGTCATTCATTGGCTAGGTGTTCGCTCATTACACTAATTCATTTAATAGATCCGCGCAGTGGGTGGGGCAACAATCAGTCATAGCCCATAATGTCACTGTGGCCAATTCACACCACACATTTTACATTTCATTAAAACTCACACCCCAATCAAAATAGAATATTTTTGAATATTTGTCTAATAAAAAGAGAATAATCAGACTGAACACAACTGACTAGAATATGAACCAATAATGATGTATTCCTTTAAAACATAGCTAGACTATTAATAGTCTATATTGTAAAATGTAAAAACAGAACAGATTTTTTTAAACTAATTTGACTACATAATAATAAATAATAATCCAATTTTAAATATGTTTTCCAGGGCAGTTTATTCGCTGCCCAGCCATCTGTAGAGTTATCAGACCTTATGTTTACTTGCTTCTATTCTTCCCCAATACATAATGATTTGAATAGGCCCTTGTGTGTTTCTTATCAGATCTGTCTATGTCTGTGTATGTGTGTGTGTGCGATGCTATCAAATGCCTCCTCGGGGTAAAATAATAGCAGATCTTTGATAATAAAAAACAGATATGGTATTAAATAAAATCTATAAATTGAGAATTAATTTATTTTAACAATTATTTAACAAGCTTAAAAACAAACATTATTTACAAAGTATGGAAATGTATTGAAAGCTATTTTAACTCCTTTTTATACTACACAAAAATCACTGTTTCAATCCATAATCATCATTCAATTTATTTGACAATTTATATCTATTTAAACCATTTTAGAATATTTAATAAATAACAGCATGTGTCTCGATTATTTGACCTGTTTCCACACCCTTCACAGTGCTTTCCACAACAAACACACGCATATGAACACAAGTGCACTGCAGAAAACAGATGTTGCAATGCCAGATAGAGACCAAATGTCAGTCTATTCCAAGATCACCTGAGCAGTATTTACAAAAGAAAAAGAACACCTGGCAAAAAGTGGCCAAGATTCAAACTTCACACATCACACACAGACACACCTCACAGATCTTACACCCTCATTATCATCAGTGCTTGTTAATTGCAGCGGTGCTGCTCTCGCAGTGTAAGTCTTCTTTTAATTAAGGTGCTCTATAAGGGGAGTTCCTATTACATGTGCTTTGTCCTTGCCGTAATTGCCCTCCCGACACCCATTCTCCACTGCCTTTCTTTTTCTTCCTCCTCTCCCTTTAACATACAAGCTCCCTGGACATAGTGCCACGGGCCCCCCCGGGACCTCACCGTCGTCTAGCCTCCGCGTGGCCCAAAGGATCCAACGCGAAAACTCCCCCGTGTGACACTATAGTGTGTGTAAATGATTTCTCCCGAGCTCTGCACCATAAACACTTCAATTAATATGCTCAACGAGGAAGAAAAAATAAACGAAGTTGGTCAAACATCCTTTTTTCATTTTTTCCTGAAACGTCCGGGTGAAACTGTCGCTCTGACATTCAAATCAAATTAGCGTACTTTGACGATATGCCATACACTGTTAAATCCATTCAAAGATCCAGCTCTTCTTTTGCATGGAAAAGAAAGCTGACGCCATCTACTGCCCAAAAGCGTCCAAACAACCCCACAGCAGCAACATCTCTATCCAAGCCGGCCTTAATTGGGAAATAATTGCAAATTTTAAAGGGGACAATTTCATCTCCTTGCCTTATCATTTATTTCAGTTTCTTGTTCTGCCCTGACACACAGAAAGAAAGGGGAAAACTTCAATTAGCTGCATTCTCTGAAAGATGTTCTTCGCCTTAATGTTTCGAGCAAAGAACTTAAATTCATGTAAATAACGAGTCTCAATTAAAAAAAGGGAAGACAAGCCTTGGCCAATTATCCCGGCCCGCTGAGTCTCTTGGGTTGAGAGAGCAGTGGAACTCTACTGGCTGAGTGCTACACATTAGCTCATTGGCTTTTGAACACACAATAAGCAGAAAGCCCTCAAGTCATTAGTAGGGAGCTCTCCATTTCCCTCTAAAGCCTTCTTCGCTGTTACTCTAAATGTGGCGGGCAGCATTTGAAACCGAACACACAGAGGATTGTGGCAATTAAATGTTTCTTTTAAAAAAAAAAATTATGACTAAAAGACTTTAGAAGTTCTTTTAGTACTGGGTGGCCTAATGAGGGATAGAAAATATGTAGCATAGTTAAATCAGTCATTGTATTAACAAGTTGATTGATAATTGAAAATATATGCTGTATAAAATAAATGTAAACACACTATTAAATACATTATTACTAGAAGTAATAAGATAGAAAGATGCAAGAAAGAAGAGCGGAGTAATCATTTATTTAGTACTTTAATAATTTATTTAGTAATAATAGAAAGAAGAGCGGAGTAATAATTATTATTAGAAGTAATAATAATAATGTATTTAGTCATTAAAAATTTTATTTAATAAATACACTTTGAAAATTGTTCAGTGGTGTTCTATTTAGAAGGTTATTCATGCCTTGCATAAATGTCTGCACAAATGCACAATACTCTCAGGTAATTTCAATTTTGTACGTTTAAGTACAATTAAAGTATGCTTATGAGTCATTTAATTCACAAAAATTACTAAATCCATAAAATGATCCCATGATATGAAAACCTAAAAATATGAATCACATTACAGAACCCTTTAAGGTTGTAAAGGTTGTGTCCGGGAACAAAAAACAACACTCAAAAGAGGTATTCAATGTGCGTATTTAACAAAAGTCTATAGAAATAAAAGCATTAAGCTGAAAGAACATTTATAAAAGTATATTTATAAATGCAGTCTATTTATTCCATTGTGGTGGCGCGTCTGCTACTTTTGTAAATGCAATGAGAGATATCGTCATGTATAAGAAGTCAAGTGTATGAATGGTTAAAATAACAGGGATTTGTCAGCTTCAGCTGCTAACATGTCATGTTCTTATTGCTTGTAATCAAATCAAAGTCTTGCAAGGTAACCAGAAGACGAACGCAGTTAACGTTGTGGCAGTGTTCTAAAATCTGCATGTTTCTGAGTTCATATTCACAGCAATACCCACTCTTTCCATTTTTCTTTTTCCATTCTCCTCTGCCGTACCCATTTCATCTTTTACGCTGTTTATCTTGTGAATTCCCTCACATATTTCCTCCTCACCTCCTTGCATCTTTCTATCTCTATTCCCGGTACCCTCTGAAGTGAATGCACAAATTACATCCCTCCACCTTTTTACTCTGCACTAAATCTTTCCTTTTTTCCACTTTGCTGAGCTTGAATATTTCATTCCCCCCATCAAATATGCATCCCATTAATTAAGTGAAATTACTCCCGACTGCCAAATATTCGCTGCCGATGACTGTCAACACAAGATGCACGGCTTTGAACTTCTAATGACACGGCCTCACTTTCAGCTGAGTTACAGCCTTCAGAAAAGCGTCCGCGGGCACGCGATCAACGCCCTTCCCTTGATGCCAAAGCCTGGAATTAAGTGCCGGTTTCTTTTTCCTCCGGCTTTTCAACGAGCCTCACAATGGATGACACGCACACACACTTGACAAGCAAGAACTTCCATTTTAATTATATACCTTTTCCTCATCTTTTAATTGCTGTTGTTAATCAGTCATTAACTTCTCCCGCCCCTCCCGAGCCCTGAATCCTAAATCTTCCGCTGCAATGTCTCAATAAATTCCCGCGCGCCCCTCCCCGGCGGCTCTGAACGTGTAATTTTATTTATTTTTAAAACTGTCATTTTTCCAAACAGAGGTATTTGTTATTTGTTCCAAAGGGCTTGACAGTAAGGGGATTTTAATCATAACTTGCATTAAATTATCAGTCTCCGGATCTGTCAAGAGGATAAATTCAAGACGATGTAAAGACGCGCTATTGAGTAATTGTGTTCTGGGCAACACTAATATTACCACTGACTGATTCCAAACAATGGTGATTGAGCTATAGGGCTATTTGCCTTTCACCCTCCTCTTGATAATTCCAACCTGTCCGAAAAGCAAAAGGACTCGATATGAGTACAGATACAGGGGTGACAATGGGCCTATTTGTCTCTCCTCCCTCTGAAAAGAAACAGATGTTTCTAGAGGAACTGACTTCTGGATTAACATGAGCCAAAGCGGTATTTTAAATGGGGTGGGAGTGGCGTGCTGATATGATATGACAGACAGGGCCGAGAATGGCTTAACAGCGGCAGGAAGGGCTCCGAAAAGATCTTCAGTACGCCACGCTGGGGCGATCGAAGACCCCGTGACAAAGCGAAAGATTAACTTTTAATGACTGTGAAAAATAACCATATAGAAACATTACAGAAGCCCGGTGGCATATTTACACAGACACCGACCTGTAAAATTGATATCTTTTTCAAAATCATGGCGCTTCTTAATATTGTTATTCAACCCATACGCATCACAGAATAGCGCTAACCAATAATTACAATCTATGAGCTGGCGGGCACGGCCATGACAACAGTACTTAAGTCTTGTTAATATAGGGTGTCTGTTCTGGCCCTTGTGGCAGATTGTGTGAAGTAACTTCCTCCTATGTTGTGAAAGAATATGAATAATGAGCTACTAATCATTAGCGTCGTCAGGAAACCTAAACTAAAACTGATTATTAGTTTAGGCATCATATACAGATTTTCCGCGCTCAGGTTGCGAAAGATCAAGCATTTCCTATTTAAAAGTCATCGCAAACTTTGTGCAATTTAAATCATTTCATTTTCGACGCCTCGTCACCGGCCGCTTCCCAACTGAAGAATCGGGTCCAGGGTGCGCGCGGGAGGGCCGAGAAAGCCCTGAGAAACAGATACGTGGCGTCTCAGACAAATTATAACCTCATCTGTTTTGCCTAATGAATTATGCAAAAAGGGGACCTGGCTTGGGCTTGGCTAAAAGTAAATATTTAATATTCATCCTCACAGTCTGAAATTACAAAACACTTTGCATGGCTAAATGTTTCTCCACCTCGCGAAATTGCCCATTTTGGCCAATTTAGTTCACGCTGTCTGAAGACGTTGATTTGAATATATCGAGCTTTTAAAGCCGACCCGCTTTGGTGAGACTCTTTTTGTTGTACAGTAACCACAAATAAATGGCTTTCACAATTAGAGGTTTAAATAATGCAATGGCTCATGTTCAGTCCTAAGCAGGATTCCAATGAGCTTTCTAATGCATGTAATGATTAAGTGTAATTCAAATACCAACTGTGTTGTTCAAAATCTGACAGGCAATAATTTGCTCTATTATATTGTGCCATTTAATTGCCTGCTACCGAACAACCTCTGACGTGCCATGAAGCAATGATTTACAATTACTCCAGCAGTAAAGATCAGGGGATGACAATATAATCATCTACACAGAGATCCCTTCTCATCTGCCACAACTAGTGAGGCAAGTAAAAATAGTTTGGAGCTTGTAGTTTTAACTCCACTCTATTTGAGGATTAGAAGATATTACAGCTGCGGAGGACGTTTAACAATAGCAGTTGTGTTAAGAGCTGGCTGCGGCGGGATGAGGCGAGTCAAGATGTCGGTTTGCTGTCAGGGACAGGCCTCACGCGTGAACGGAGAGGACATTATTGTTGGGGGAAAGCGTTACTGATGTCGGAGTTTAATCTAAATGAGGAAACGCCAAGTGGAAGATCAAGCAACGGACTCTGTTTCCCCATCCATCCTCTTATGAACTTCGGAAGACTTTATTACCATATAAATGATAAAGGATAACGTACGGAAAAAAACAAACGGATGCGATAATTGCGCTTCCCCATGTTGCAGTCTGATGTAAATGTTTCTAAAAGACAAAATAAGCAAATCGACAGACTCCAACAAAGTTAAGTATACTGCCCTAATTTTGTGTGTGGAATTATGGAAAACAAGTTTACTCCATATTAAACCAATGTTTCACAGCATTTAAGGAGCTGATACATAATTTAGCGCTTACAAAAACGAGCACAGCATGTTGGGGGTGGGGGGGGGTCCTTAGAGGGAAGGCAAGGCTGCTGAGTGCACTGCCTGTTTAAAAATGATGGAGGAGAACAGGGGATTCTCATTAAGTGGCTTCACTCCACCCCGAGCAGCAGACACTAGAGAGAATGCAGACAAAATCACAGGCTCGTGTTTCCCCATTAAATATGAAGGATTGTGCAATATGTGCAGGCAGGCAGTTTGCCAGGGTCAGCCGTCGCACTCTTTCTGCTGTTTCTGCAGGTCATGTCATGATGACCGACTTTACCCTGTGTTCAATCAGTTCCTTGTGTTTTAGAAGATGGGGCAGGAAAATAATAACACGAGGCAGGGGGACTTTTAATGAGGACAAATTAGACTTAGCCAGCAAAGAGCTGCGAGGGACGAGAAGTTTCATTACATGACCTACATGGGGAGAACGTTTTTCAAACTCATTGACAGGAAGATCGGCCTTGATTTCAACTTCACTTTCTGTCCAAACTGAGAGAAAGTACTAATGAAAAGTGTTTCAGCCACTTGATGATGTCATTCAGTGGGCACTAAACTTTTGGGCACTTAAAATGTGTTCATTTCAGCTTCTCAACAAGTGTCCATCACATTTACTATAGACATGTTCCACTAAAATAACCAGAAAAATTATTAAATGTTTTGTTTGGAAAGCGTTTTTGTGTTATCTTTCACTTGAGTAAATTCCTCTTGATTTTACACCTTCTTATATAATGCCAAGATAATTATACATTTTCAAATAGTAACTTTATCTTTAACTTTCTTTTTTTCAACACAACAAACAAATCTTCTTTGAAAACTGTCTCAGTACACTGTAAAAAATGATCGTGATTTTAACAGTAAAAGAAAAACTGTTAATTGGTTAACAGAAAGTTTCCTTACTATATACGGTAAATAACTGTGATATAAATAATGGTACATTTAATGTAATTTTACTGTAAAATACCGTTCAATTTACAGTTTTTGGAAGTGAAAAAGAAGAAGTCATTGTATAATTTACAGTGAAAAAAAAATGTAAATTGACATTCCCACAATTCCCTGCATGACACTTCACATTTAATGTATTTTAACGGTTTCTTCAGATTTTCTTTTTTCTTAATCAGTTATGTACATTAGGGTTTTATGTTACATTTAAGTTTGTTCAATTAATACTTATTGCATTTTTTAAATTTCAACATGTTACCATGATGGTGTTTAATGTTTGAGTGAATTACACTGTGCAGCTTCTAGATAATTGTATGAACTTTCTTGTGGAAGATCTGATAATGATGAGCTTTGATTGGTCATTTGACTCTCATTACGGCTGTGATTGTTGGCAGTCGGTGTATTACAATTGAACAAAACAGATATTAATACTTCAAAAGGTCAATTAACATTATATAGATTACATTATACATTATATAGGGCCCTATAAAATCCGTTTTATTCTTTCCCAAATTCCATTTTATTTTTTCCCAAATTCCGTTTTTTCCGTTGTAATTTTAGAAAATTCTGTTTTTTCCGTTTTAATTTTTGGGAATTCATTTTTTTTTACCCTTTACTGTTATTTTAGTTGTAAAAAGAGTGTCCTTTTTATTCCGTGATCGTAGAAATTATAGGGCCCTAATTATATCAGATAATGAAATACGGTTTATTGCTGTGAAATTAAATACGGTCAAAGTCTGTAAAACCTAAAATGTTGCTACCGTATTTTTAACAGGAAAACTCTGGTAACCACAGCTGCCAGGGTTTTCCTGTAAATTTAACTGATTTTTTTACAGTGTATCTTTATGTCCATTCAATAAAAGTCAATGGAGAGAAAAACAACACTGGACCCTCATTGTGTGGACACTGAGACATTTTTCAAAAATAATCTTTTTGTGTTTTACAGAAGTAAGTAAGTCATGTTTCTGGTCAAAGCGAAGGCTAAACATACACATACAACATCATCCGTGCTTTGACAAATCACAGATCCGAAATCAGTCGCCCACCTCATAACCGCGAGTGAACCAGAAAGCTGAAACCGATCCCAAAGCGGGTCGTCGAAGTGCAGCTCCGCAATCGCTCACCGGCACTACTTGACATGGCTTTTACTTTGATCTCCCCTGTCTCCGATTCATTGGCTGCCGACTTCACTGACTCCAATCTGACCCAGATAAAGACTCTGACCTTTCCGACCAACTCCATTACATGCAGCTGTACTGGGTACAAGCTCTTAAACGACTGCGGTTTAAATGTGGCCATTACTGGAGCCGGTGTCTGCAAAGATTTCATTGTCACAGCCCGGCAAAGGGAAGATGGCCACACAAAATGACTCTTGACCTTCATTTACATTCGTTAATCAAATGTCACACAGAGTCTGCGTTTTATCAGCGAGTCCGTGTCTATCTCCAGAGATGATTTGTGTTTTCAAACAGGTAAATAGAAGGGTCTGCAACCGAGACGTGTGCAAGGAAATGGCTAAAGGATAATTGTGGAGAAAATCCAGCGGTGTTTGCAGCTTTAGGGAGATTCTGAAAACAAGATGCAGGTGAGATGAGATTTATTCAGATCATTAAGAGAAAAGGAAGATTGAATCTAATTATAGTCCACACAGCTGAAACGAGAATCTGCAAAACAAGTGACCAGTGCCATTTTGTCACATATAAATAACACGGGAGCTCACCAACGGATTCAGTTCCAATAGAATAAGCATGTCGTGAACAGCACAGCTAATGACCTGAGTGGTACATTTTGCATTCTAATTCATTCAGCACCTAATTGTGAGTGGACACCACAGATAGCCGCCCTCTCTCTCCTCATCTCTCCCCAGACTGCAGAGAAGCCCTGCTCAGAAAGGTCAAAATGGCCGACATTAATCAGATCGCCATATCCACAACCCCTCCCCGCCATCGTTACTGTGCTAATCACTCTGGGTTTGGTTGCAGAGAGGTTTACTCCTAATTATTGTCATTAATAAATCAGACGAGTCAGGCTGTCGGGATGAAGAGAGGCCGTCCCTGCTTGCCATCCATCAGAGAGGCAGAGTGCAGGAGAGTCCAGTCATTAAGAAGCCTTTGAGACACACGGCCGCATCGGGGACTCGGCAGCTCAGACAATAATACGCCTAACTTTTTCATCAACCTGTGGCTTTTGCAACCAATCAGGAGACGAGGATCCCAGAAAATCATCAGTCACGCACAAAGGAGTTGAAAAAATAAAAGCCGTTGCAGAAAGCAGGGCGCTGTGGGATTTTGCGAGAGCAACTGTCTATGTACATTACATAGAGACATCCAAAAGTCTGAGAACACATTGAAAAAAAAATTAGGAAAGAAGCAAAGTTACGGTATTTCGAAACTGTTTAACACACAACGGAAGCATCAATTACATTTTTGCAATTTCAATTCAACAAAAAAAATCATGCTGGATAGCATGAGAAATTTCAAATCAAAATGAAATTATATATATATATATATATATATATATATATATATATATATATATATATATATATATATATATATATATATATGTATATATAAGAGTTCAGATGCAAAAGCCTCTAAGTGCCATTTGAAATTTTCTTGTAAAATGATCATTTTTATCAAGCTTGTATATTTAAGTTCAGTAATTTCACTTAAATGGCAATGAAGATTACCTATTAATTGTCATTTAAGTGAAATTACTGAATATACAAGCTTGATAAAAATGGTCATTTTAGAAGAAAATTTCAAATGGCATTTAGAGGCTTTTGCATCTGAACTCTTCAAATATATATATATATATATATATATATATATATATATATATATATACATATATATATATATACACACATATATATATATACACATATATATATATACACATATATATGTTTTGTACCTGAAAAAGAATGCACAGTAAAAGCATTTTCGATAGTGGTCTCACTCAGACATTTGGACCCCATTGAACTGACATCAAATTCATGATCTATTTAAATTTTAATGATTTTATCAATGTTGAGAATGTCAAAACGTATTAGAAAATGTTAAAATGTTATTTACTATATAAAGACCTTATGCACCAGAGAAACGTGGGCGCAGTCATCTTTAGAATATTGTCTTTGAACTTCCGTTTTTGCGGTCGCTCTGTATATTTCTATGGCAACACTGTCGAGGAGTAATTAGCTGGTGAAGTGGATTTACTTATTGTAGAGTTACAAAAGTTATCATGAGCATTGTAATGTTTATCATAAGCATTGCCTTAACAAATGTCAACCAGGAATTTTTTTACTAGCAATTCATTCATAACTATGCAAGATCGCTGTGAAAATACAGACCGGAAGTCAAAAGACAACGAGCGCAATGCTGAAAAGGGCGGGGCTACATAAGGTCTATATAATTTGCAAACTTCACAGTGGATACCAAAAAAGAAAAAAAAGAAATTACCACACATACACACATTACCGTGCAAAAGTTAGCATTTTTTTAAAGAAATACTTTTATTCAGTATTAAATTAATTGATAATTTGATTGGTAGTAAAGACATTTATTTATATTGTGAGAAAACGTATTTCAAAGGAATGCTGTTTTTTGTAAATGTATCGGCTTCCATAAAAATAGTCAAATCAGCATTTTAGAATTATTTCTGAAGGATCGTGTGACTGAAGAAGACTTTTTGTTGTTGTTTTTTTAAATAAGGATGAGGATGATTTTTGCAAATTATGATGATGTAGATGTGCATTTTATTCACAGATGACATCTAAATTCATCACATTCTAGTGCCTTAACCTCTGAACAGAAATATTCACTCAACAACCAGCAACCATCAGTGTGCTTGTTTCC